>JACXIV010000039.1:155859-257343 GCA_014737475.1 Bombus confusus | reverse complement strand
CCCCCCCCAGCCAATTTTAATGACCATGAAATATGTTCTCGAGAATTCTGTAATATAATATATACAATATATATATATATATATATATATGTAATAAATACAAATTCATTAACATTCTGAAAAATTTCTTCCTATATAAGTATATACACAATCGTTGTTCAGCCTTCTTACCCAAGGTATTTGCAAAAAGCTTCGATTAAATTACGATTACGATTGCATTATATTCTGGAGTAGACGGCCGCATTGTTATACTTAATCGATACTTAATATAATCTATAATCTATACTTAACCCACTGATGAGAATGATAACCAGTTTTAATGTTGTATAAATAAAAAAGGAAAACACTGGCTTATAGATTGAGCGGGAGTAATATCCTGCTGCCAATAGTCGGCGGGCAACGCTAGCGTGGAATAATTTTCGATAAATCGATTGGTATTAAAAACGTAACAAGTATGACCTATCGTCATTGAAAAATTATTTACAGTACAAATCTTTATGAAAAAAATCGTTAAACAATACATATAATATTAAATATAAATTGCTTATAACTTGAAATCTAAAGCCAAGTGGAAATTATATATATAGGTAGAAATTGTTTAGAAAATTGACCTTGACGACATATTTCAAGGTCACTGAAATCAGCGACATCGTCCTTATTCTCAACAATTAGCAAATAATTTTTTAATAAACTTGTTGCATAGTGTCATTCTGTTTTGAATATTTCAAACACTTTATTTACTTTTTCGATTTCCCTTCTTCTGCTGATTCGTTAAAATCGTATTAAAATCTTACAATCAGATTTCTTCTTTTCAACATCTTGTACATACATTTGGGCACAGATTATTAAAACAAACTTATAAACCGAGTTCAATCTGGTAGTTTATTTTTAAACCAGTTCCTGTATTGTCCGCATACATACTTTTCTTGTTTATATAACAATCTTCAGGCAATTGCATAATCGACTTACGCGTTCGTTTGCGCGAAACAGTTGCGATTCATACGATGCTGATGTCAAAACCTCAAAATTAGAAAGAGAATTCGGTTTTGTACTCGATTCGAGTGGTTCACGAATACTTTCCGTGTTATATTTAGCCGGTAATAAATTCAACATTATTTTACGGAGTCGGAACGTTTACGATGATCGTTGAGAGCACGTAGACTGTGGTCTATCTTGAAGAACTTGTCGAGGTTAATGCGTTTTCCTGGCTGACACTGGAAGAGATGTGAAAACAGGGAAGTTCGTAACAACGTTCGATTCGCGTATGACACGCGCTGGAAATGAGCGTATCGTTTCTAATGCAATATATAAGTAAGTGTATATTTTTGATCGTACGCTAAAATTCCATTTATCTCAATCCCACTTACTGCAACGAAATTATAAAAAAAATCATTATGGGTTCAAATGAAAACCACAAAGAAAGAACATGATCAACAATTTTCAAAATTCAATAACAGTTCCGTATTACTAAAACTGTCCGTTTATTTGGATATGAGACCAAATATATATTTTTGCGCTCTATCGAAGATCTTACAAATGTCAAATTGTGATAATATTGAATATGTGATGATAATATTAAATATATTCTTCATTGTTTAGAAAATCAGCAATATTATTGTATTTTTTTTTTCGTGTGTTCTTCGATAATCGATTATAAGTATCTTCTCTATCGTTTTCTATTACCCTTTCTCAATTACGAACTAATTTTTCTATTTATATGATGTGAAATCTCTGTGTATATCCTTACATTTAATTGATAATACATGACGATTCTTACGGACGATATGAGATTACTTTTGTAATGAAAAATTTATTTTAGATTCTTCATTCAATTAGCATTTTTTTACGTCTCGTAATAGGTGCTTATAAACCTATAAATTTTGAACTTCTGAAATTTTTAACATTTACAGGGTGATCAGCAGGGTCTTGAGTACTAACTGATCTTAATTCTTTAAAATTTTGGGTTGAAATCGGATAAAGGCTCCATCTTTCGATTAGTTGAAAATTTGTTGTATTGCTCAATTGCATTTTGTTTCGCATTTTAATCATATCGCAATGTGCAAAACAAGTGTAGGAATTTTTCTTGGTGTTTGAAGAAATGTCCATGATCGTCTAATCAGTCTAATTTTAAAAATCGTGTCACTCTCGTGATGATAAACACTTTGAACCGTTATATAATTGATTTACATATTTTCTTTGTATTACAAAGAAAGAAAAAATTGACGTTACCGCTTTTCGTTTTCAAGTTATTAAAGCTTTTTGTCAATCGGTACTCTGACGACCAGTCTGCAAAAACATCATTTCATCGTTTCTATCGATTATTGTATAGTCGTTGTCGCTAACTCATACCTAGACATCAGATTTTTATGCAATTGTGTGGAAACTAAAAATACAAAAATATCCAGAATGCACGGAGTATGCAAAAATATTTAAAATAATGTAGTCACAATATTTAGTGGGTAAAACAAAGCTCTATTTAACAAATTTGTATATTTAAATTTGCACGAATGTCGGTAGTCTACTCGTAACAAATTATTTTTAATGCTGAAAGCTCTTTTTTTAGCGTTCGTTTCGAAGATGTAGAGGAAACATACTTGATAGAACCAAGTGAAGAATACTAGTACTTCTAGTATTATAATGATGTGTGTAATAATCTTTCGTAAAAGTAAATACATCTCTTGAGAAACACACGCTTGAAATGAAAATGGAACGACGCGCAGATTTCTAAATAAGTAGTTTCGATAAACTTATGTATCCTCTATGTTTGTTATTACAAGTAAAAGTTTAGAAAACATTGGGAACGTTAGAGAATACATTTCGATTGTTCTATTTAAGGAGAGCGCCTGGGCTGTTCCGTCTGAAACTCCATTGAATTATACGAACGTGTGAATAAACTGCAATCTTTATGCACTTTCGTCACCGATGCTGTGTGTAAAGCCTTCATCGTGGTGATTCACATACAATACACTTCGATTTACGGTTGAAACAGACTAAGATAAATGAATATTAAAGCAGGAAATCGATCATCAACTTGTGAACCACGCTTTTAATACATCCTTTTTTTTATTGTACCAGCTGTCTACGGTCCTGTGCTGAATTAAAACTCGAAATTCCATGCGTTTCAATCGATTTCAGCTTTAATTTACACATAAAACATATTCTTTCGAATGATAAATTAATTTGATGGAAATATTTCAACGTGTATATGTTACTATTCACGAAGTTATTAAAATACTGCTAGATTGTGAACAGCTTTTTGAAGTAGATTATTATCATTTAGTTGGAATAAACTGTAGAATGGGACTTAGGAAGTGAATGCGCGAGGAGCTGGAAAATACAAAACGGAAAATTCAAAACATTAAGAAGTTCGGTAGACTCGTTATTTTACTAACATTCTTAACATCAATTATCGAAAAATTTTTATTGAAATAAACTAACTTGTGTAAGAATCAGTGAATATATTTAAAAAAATATACGACAAATAAAATATGAGCTGGTAAATTTAGTTAACACTCTTATTTCCATGTAACTCCGAAATAAGAACGAACGAGATATAATAATAATATATATAAAATAAATATATATAATATAAATATTAATAATAAAGACAAAGATTAAGTAAAAAATAAACACTACTCAAAAAGAAAATGCTACACGATTTCTACAAGTTAAGTGCGAAAATGCAGAAGAAAAACAGGGAAAAGTATAAATATGTGATATTTATATAATATCATATTTACAAAAACATTTCTCGTATTATCGGTGATAGACATAGATGACAAATTGTATCACTCATACTCCATCTTTGATGTTCCATTTGCGACGTAAAGTGTTTTCGATATTACTTCGTAACTTATGAAATTAAATTTGCTGTATAAATTGCTCGACTCGACGCAAGAAACATGAATAAAATATAAGCGAAATATAAACTTGTTTTTCTTTCTCGTAATTATGTATTGCGCGATGACAGAGTTGGTAAGAGTGCGTACACGCGTGTAATTCGGAGTTCCCAGCGTGCAATCGTGAAACACTCGCCGGAGTGTTGCACCCTTGCCGGTTTTTAGTTCTCACCACTTACGTCACGACCGACTGCGCTTTTCTGTTTATCATCTTCTAACGGTTTACTATTTTTCTTCTCTCTCCCTTCTTTCTCCATTCTCCTCGAGAATTTTGTTATTTTTGTGAAGCGCGCTGATAGGTAAAAAGCAAGCAATGTCGCTTGCGGAACAAGTGCATTCAACCAAGTTTTAAGTGCCCGCGGATATCCGTTGCGTTAAAATTATCGAATAACCAAAGATAGAACATACTCTTTTTCCTTCTTCGTCTGTTTGTTTTTTCTCTTTTTCCTCTTCTTTTAAGGCTATTTATACAGTGTAGAATCACGATACAATTTCGATGGAAAAAATATATATTTCACGTCAAGATCTGAAAGTTCTACCTATGAAAAATAGAGCAGAGAAGGCAAAAGTTTTTACGATGATAAAACTCCGAAATTTATTATTATGTAATACCGTATGTAAATACCGTAGTGTATGTTTTATTGGACTCTTATGACAATTAGGAATAGTACTTTACAATTTTTGTTCAATTTGCAATTTCATTAATTCAAGCAGAAATATGTATGTATGTTATTCAAGGATAGCGACTAATTAACTTTTTTGGGAAAAGTAGTAAAGTTAAAAGTTTGCGGTGAAGTTATATGTTCATTTTAACATAATATTGACGAAATTCTCTTTACAAAAAATTTAATAACCTTATTTTATAAACTATTTTATAAACCATAGAATCTAAGTACTATATTTCTTAATTTAATGCCTATTTAAAGAAAAATCAAATTTTTTGCACGTCAAACAGTATAGCTTTATTTAGAAGATAGAAATAACTTCAAAATGATAAAATTTACTAATTACTACGATTTCATAACAAAAGTATTTTGCAGACTAATGGATTTTTGTTATAAATAGTTTGATTTTAATAAGGGTGAACGAAATGTATCGACTAATGTTTCATCTATGATTCTATATTAAAAAGTAAGTGCTTATTATCTATTTTTATTTATTTTATCATACATCTCTTAATAAAAAATTAATCTGAATTAATATAATTTATTGGCGACTATTAATTGTTAAGCGATTATTCTGTATAAAGCAATTTAAAAATCATTGCATATCGTTGTACCCTACATTGGACTGTATATTTGTTTCTGTACACATTGGACATTTATTTAAAAAGAAATTCCTTATCTCAATAATATAAGACTTTACTATGGTCAGAAACTGCAAATTTAATTTTAGGATATAAAACGAAAGAAACCCCTTTAGTGTCACTAAACTGTTGCACATTTGCACGCATTGCAAAATTTAATTGATTTGATTATAATTTCAAAATTCCTCGTTATTTTGTAGATTTAATGCTAACTTTCTATGAAATGTCATGTTTCAGGAAGACACCTAACAGACAACGTGATACAGCAGTGCGAGAAAAGTAGAAAAGACGAGGCAGGACAGAACCCGTTGGCGGAATACAAGTGAGTACAAACATTAAACGATGCCTTTGAAGATACTTCTGCTTGAGAATTGCGCACGCTACGACAGAAGCGTATCTTTTAACGCGGAAAATTGTAGCCATCTTGTTGCGCCGTTTTACCAAGTATCATCGATAGATGCTTGAAATCTCTACAGAAATTCTGTCCAAATTTTGTTTGCTTCGTCAATGAAAAAAATTGTAATTTATCATAATCCTTTGGTGTAATCCGGAATATGAAAAGTAATGATTATCGTAAATAAATAATTTAGTTTAACTAAGTAACCAAAATTTTATTTTCTCACGAGAGGAAATGATTATAATTTATAACAAGTTTGTTTGTTAATTTTAAATTTAGGAAGTAATAATTATTATATATAAATAATTCGGCGCTGGTATAATGATATACTAATGAAATATAATAATATCAATATCATATTGTGTAACAAGTTTAATAAAGTATTGCTTTTATATAACATGTATCATTCTTGTTCTATTATTCTTTGCAAATGGATCGAGCAACTTATTTTTTCCATCATTCGAAGGCATTCGGCTCTTCATCAAAAAATGTCGATATGTATATTTCGATATTCCTTAAATTATGTCAAATTACATAATTGCAAAGAAACCCTTTCGTTCCTAATATTCATAGTACAGTAGATATTTGAATCCAATCTTTGTTATATCATGAAAAAGTCTGTAATATGATGTATATATACATGTAAATGTGGCATATACAACAAATAATTATTTTATTAAAATCTCGTAATATTCATTTTCTTGCTTCTCCTCTCATTAAATGTTATATATTTATCCATGTTATCTGTTTTTTTAACCAGTAATGTTTCTATAATATTCCTTAAAATGCAACAACGAAATACAAATAGATTTATTGTACAGCATCATACTATAATGACAGAGAAATAAAATAAAGTTAACTCACTCTAAGTGAAATTTTGTTTGTTTTTTATTGTTTACTGTTTACATTCGATATTCGTATATTTAATTAATTTTACATTACATGAAGATAAATAGAATTAAAATAATATTTATTGGTATTTTATAATACTTATGTAATAATATAATGATATATTAATATTTTAAACTATATATATATATATTTAATATCATCCTACTTTCTATATCTTTGTTTTACAGAAATTTTCGGTTTCGACCACGGTTTTATCAAAATCTAGATTCTACTGAAGGCATACGAGCAGGAGAACTGACCAGCCGTCTCTTGACTTGGAGAAGTCGAAAGCATCGTCCAATAAAGCTGCAGGTGAGCTGGTTCAATATTTCCTTTTGATCAGTGCGAGTTCACATGGAAAATAGCTTACGAGGCAAATAGACAGTTCATGTACAGAATGACTAACCACAAACAGAACTCCTATATATTGAAAAAAAAAAAAAACAGATATACTTTCCAGCAATACACGTAAAAAAGAAGAGAATATTCAATGTTATAATTTGTTAGAGTTATTAAAATTTTATTTGCTACGTTATCCTGCGCTTTTAATTTTACAAACGAGAGTAAAATTGAGGCGATAGAAACGTGAGCTTATTAGCAAAGCCAAAATATAATTTATAATTTCGCAGTAAATTACCTCTCGGCGATGAGATTTTTAACGAAGGTACTTGCGTCAAGTATGTTTGCAGTGCAGTGTTTTTTTCCTTCCTCTTCTTCTCCCTCTCTTTGTCTTTCTGTGTGTTGGTTATTTTATAAACTCCAGTGAAAATTTTCTCAGTATTAGCGAACTAATACACTCACACTAAAGTATTGAGCATGCCGTGTGACACATTAATGACGATGATAAGCTGAAGTGGTGAACAAGATAATACGCAGCATCCGCGCTAAACTGTCCCACTGCAATTTGCAACTTGTCATTATAGATAATCCTCGTTTTGAACTAACTTAAAATCGATAAACTCTCGTCAACAATACCTTCTAAGCATTCCACTACTGATCTTATAGCATTGGCTGCAATTTTTCATATATAAATTTGTGTTGCGTAGGGTTTCTAACTTGGATTAAACAATTACATTATTTGTTATTGAAAATAAGGAAAAACGGCTATGAAGGACTCATGTGAGTTCAAGACATGATCACGATAAATCAAAATGCCTCAAACTTATATTGAAGGTTATTCTAAGACTATAAACACTTTTTTACATACCAATATGTGTTTCTTATAATTACATGTCATAATGGACATCAACACGAGTTTAATGACATTGTGGTCTTGAAACGACCTTAAACAATGAAATACCGATATTAAGCCATTTGATGATTCTTGATTACAATTAAATAGTATCGTTATTGTTTGCGTATTAATTGTTTCTATTGCTTTTCAACAACAAATCATTTTCAATAAGTTGAACGTTTTGATTTGTTTATTATATCCTGCTGGATTATAACGTTTTTAATTTATATGGAAAATGGAAATCTTCACGCAACATTTGCGTCTTATTTTATTGCTAGATACTTGGTCAATTAAAATAACATCACAAAATCTCTCGTTCGAAATTATGAAACAGTCAAATCTAACGAACTTTGCAAAAAGTATAGAACGATTGTATTAGCTGTTATATTTTTATACCTGTTATGTTTCTCTATTTTTTTCATTTTTATTATAGATTTAGATCAACGACCCTTGAATCGCCCTCTTGGCGATAATAGATAGAAATAAAAACGAAAGGAGCAGAGAAAAGTTTGCGTGATGTCCAGATTAGGGTAGACTTTATTTATGTTATTTCGAGCAGATTATTAATTATTTCATGATAGTTTCCGAGCAGATTATCAATTATTTCATGATAGTTTCTAAGTGACAATCTTCTCTGTTTCGTTTATTCATCATGCTGTTACTATGTTAAAATACAATAAACTTAATTTTATTTAATCACTAGTATCACTATAATGTAGAAAACATTGAAAAATCTGTATCGCATACGATTCAGCTTAAAAGTACCACAAATTGTATAATCAAGTTTGTGTAGTCGATAATCGATATAAAAATAAAGATTATATGTTTCAATGTTTCAATTAGATTCATTAAGATTCGAAAGATACAGTGAAATGGCACACGCGCTTAGTATCTTATAATTGGAATATTTCTTTCACAACTAGACTACGGGTTTTTATGTATTTATTAAAAATTAAAAAATGCAAAGATATACGAAACGAACATCATATATAAGAATGTATAAAGTATCCAAAGTAAAATGTAGCGGTTATAAGCTTAGAAGCTTATTTAGACTTTACTACTTCTTTAAATGTGTTCATAAAAAATATGACACATATTCGAAAGTTTCAACTTTAATAATTAGACCGCGATTTGCGGATATTTATGCAAATTCATATTTTCACGAACACGACTGAAGAAGTAAAGTATAAGCAGAGATTTGTTTCAGTTATTAAATATCGTAACAAGTATTATATTTCGAACATTTTATAAATTTTTGTCACCACGTTAAGTTAATTTTATATATTTTTGGTTATTAAATTTGTCATAAATATATGAAGATTCCAATCCTAATTATGTGATACAATGATATCATATAAAAGTCTGAAATTTTATATCGATCAACCTTGACATAAGGAAAAGGAGAAGGATTGAAGCAAAAGTTTTTTCATATTAAAACATTCAACCAAAAAGTATAAATTTTGTAAGAAAACGCAAAGTTCCCAACACAGGAATCGGGTTGTATGGCCATCGTCACCGTCGATTTGAAGAAGAGGAAATGAAGACACTGGAGGATATCATAAATCAGATCCTTTTCCCACATATCAGAAGTGGGATTATGTAACGCAAACTATTTTTTCTTTTATATTTATTTATTTTATTCTTGCCTTTTGGCTTTCAATCGCTTCCAATTATCAGCTTTACAACCGTACATAATCTTTACAATACGACGATAAATATGTAAAAAAAACTAACAAAATATATATAAAATCGTTTATAAAAACACTACGTTAATTCTTAATATTCGCAATCGCGTAGAATAACTGCTTGAAGCTCGTTCGCGTTGATCATTGTACAAGGAATATCGAAGTATCCTAACCGTCGCAGTTAGAAAATCGTTAGAGCCCGCTAGGACTCCATGCAGTAAGAGAAAGGACCTAATTTATAGCTCTTCATGTGTTTTCATTTTCTCTTACAAAAATAGACATTGACGAAGGTGACTGCTCCGAATGTTCTGTATGAACTCATATTTTATATCCGATTTTCCTTCATGAGAAATATTTTCACGATCAAGGTCAGCTGACTAGCCTGAATAAAAATCGCATACAAACGCGGTGTCTCTTTGTTCGTGCTCTGCCGCATATTTATTTTTCGTCTTTTCCCTCTTGGAAAGAGGGGAGAAGGGATGCCATTTAATTCGTGGGCATGCGCTCACCATCATGGGGGAGTAGTCGTTACAGAGGGGTTGCCGCCTCTCTTTGGGGTGATGTTATTGATCAGAGTTTCTTCTGTCCCACGAAATGGCTCAAGTGTATCACGCCATGGGGAATCGAGCTACGATTTTTTCCCCTTGCTTCCAGCATAGAAACTGTGGATCTGATATAAACTTCTGAATTTTCTGGAATATGTATGTACTTGGAAAAAATCATTACGTCATCGTCATATTTTTCGTTCAAAAATATTTTCTTAAAATAGAGATTTTATATAAATATCGCGTTACGTATTTATTAGCAGGTCAGCACCATTTTTACAGATGAATCCAATTCTCAACAAAAAAGAGGTCAAGGTTTTTGTGTCTGGAAACTATAATTTAAAAGACATTGTAACTTTAATTTTGCAAAATAATATTTGGGTTTACATGGTATCTTATAAAAACTAAATTCTGCAAAAATGAAGTTCAAAAATCTTAAATACGAGCAGTTTATAAAGAATTAAAAAACATGAATTATATAAAAAAACATAAATGCATGAATACATCAATAAATTCCTAAAGATTTCGAAAGCTTACATCAATTGTTTTCCATAAATAAAATTTATATTATATACATATAGAATTACATAGTAATACACATATAATATATTTATTTTATTTATTATTTTGTAAGTGTATTCTTATTATTATTATTATTATTATTATCATTATTATTATTACTGATTTGAATATTATTATTAATATAACAATAAACATACAATTATTCTGGCTTTATAAATGATTATGGGTTAAACGTCTCAAATAGAAATACGACAGTAAAACAAAACAGTATATTTTTTATATAAAGAATTCTAAACCTTTTATATATCTTTTATTTGAAATACAGTGACATGAATTTCAATGGAAAAAGAAGTATTACTTTCGACCCTTTTCTGTCAGTATTATTATTGACGTAATGTACACATTGCACAAAGTGGAGCAATCGGAAATAAATTCACGGATAAGTCGCGAAATCACTGATCGAAGCACACACCACAAACTCCGTTTTATCTATAAAGGAAACACGGTATACAGCGTAATATCCGAAGTATTTGATAACCAGCGGTAACGAAGAACAATAAAAAGCAGCTTCGACTTGATGCACGTTGCATTCTAATCGATATACCAAGGCGCCAATCCGTTTCCTGATTAACTTACGCTCAAGAACTCGTCCCTAATGAGGCGAAAAAAAAGTTTTTGATTAGATATCCCAGATAAAACATTCAATAACCGTGAAACAGAGAAAATATAATAGAAAAAAGATAAGAATAAAGTAAAACATGGAGGTGATACGATTGAAAGAAAAGATAATAATTCTAAGTAAAAAATAGTATGTAGTTTCTTAAAGAAACAGTGAATAGAAGAAAAGAATTTGCGTGTAAAAAAGGGAGAAAATGTAGTTTGCAAAAAAAAACGTGAATGAGGGAAAATAAAAATATCCTTGTATACGTTATATTAGTAGGTATGTGGAAAGTAAGCGAAAAATTTTCCGTTCACAGGTTCGCTTGAAATTGATTGCAGTTTACGCGGAAGCACGAAAAATATTATTTTACGCTGAGGACAGAAATTTAGTAACAAATTTTTGTCATATATTAATAAAGTCTGTTAAATTAAATACATAATAACAAAATTTTATAACTTGAATATTTGCAACGTATTTATGCAGTGTACAACAATATAACATAATTTATTCGATTATGTGAAATTATCTAACAAGATAAGTAAGAAAATAAAATAATGACAATGTTGAAGGTAAATGAAATATTAATGGCGGAAAAGATACGATACTTAATAATAATGAAAGTTGAATTCGGGAAAATAGAATCGCTAAATATTTGCTATTTTGCTGTGCATGGTGTAAACTGTGAAAAAAGAGGAAGAAGAATGGTAGTATGACGCGAACAAAAGAGTAATTTCAAGTATATAAGTATACAAGTATAAAAACACAAGGAAGTCGATGAAATGACGGATGACGTAACGTTACCCCTACTAGAAATTAAAAATGAAACAACCTCTTGTTAACGAAACAGTGCACGCAAAAATTCATAACACAGCTTGCAATTACACAACGCGTTCTAAAGCTTATCATAAAAAAGAAGCAACCAGGAAAATAAAAAATAAGGGAGAATAAAAAGCGGCTGTAAAAGAGGCTAAACTGTGGTAAAAGTAGAAAGAAAACTTAATATTACTTGATAGACAAAGAGAACGATCTTTTGTGTCTTATGAGAGAACCAATAAATCAAAAACGCAGATCGGAACGTCAAAAAAGGCAGGACAATTTCACGCAACAGAGAAAGAACGTACTATCGGCAACGGCAGAGTAAGAGAGAAACGAATTTATCCAGAAGCGTGAGAAGGAAAAGGACAGCCACGGATCCATGGAGTGTGCACGAGCGAGGGAGGGAGAATAGAGAGAAAACAGGATAAAAAGAGAGGTAGAAAAAGACAGTGTTGGAAGAGCGAGAGGTATTGCATAAAGGACCGAGTGGAAGAGAGAGCAGAGGTTGAGTGAGTCAGTGATGGCGTACAGCAGCCAGGCCGAGCCCAGCTGTTCTTCGATCCCCTAACCTACGCCAGTTTATTTCAGCTACCAATACTACGTAGTCCTATACGCGATCTGTGCTCTCCTGTACCCGTCGATACCTCGTTATCCCTCGATCTTCCGGTTTTATCGCGTTCCATGCATTAACGTTTCTTCATCGTGATTTTCCCGTTCCGATTTATAATTTCACTGGCAGTACGAAGAAAGAAAGGAAAAAAAGAAGACAAAGTGCGAAAAACGTGAGATAAGAACGCTTTATTCGTATAAAACAGTGAATCGATTGTGAACGGTGCTCTATACTCCCCGGAAACGGCGATGAACCAACAGTGATGATTGGATCGTACTGGAAAACGAATCTCCCCTGACGGTATATCGGTGCGAACGTTCCATGGTATGGGAAAACGTGTGTGACTCTGTCAGACCTCGTTATCTTGGTTTTTTTGACGGATGAACCGCTTTAAACCGCGATACCTTTGCCTTCGGGCACTTTTCGATCTCGTTCAAGCGAGAAAATAACGAATCGAACGCGACGTTCCAGCGAGTAGCGATTGTTCACGGGGATAACGCGTATTTTCAAGTCGAATCGAAGTGGTGTGTGTTCACAGTGTGAAGGAGTCCTCTTCAATCCCTACAATTGAAAAGGAACCGAAATTTCTTTAACGAGCACAGATCGATAAAGAAGAGACCGGTGGATTTTCATGGAAAGTAGCTTGGCAAAAGTAGAAACGCTCGTACGGAAATTGAAAAGGACGAATGTCTGAACAAAGGATTTGAATAGAATGGGCGATCTTTTGGATTACGACCAATGATCCGAAAAATTCTGGAAATCTCTTTCGAAACGTCATATATTTGAAGAAAATCGAATGACGGGATTTATCGCGGTAGCTAGTGATTTTCTTTCGAGATCTACTAAACTTTTCAGTTAAAATAAATTCGCAAGAAATTGGAAGAACAAACTACGATTTCACGTGGTATGAAGATTCTTTTACGACAGTGAAAGCCTGAAGAAAGTGAGAGGTGCATCGGACAAACCATGCGTCTTTTGTATTTTTGGACAAATTTATTTGAGAATTAAGGACCGAATAAGGTAATGAAAAATAAGATTAAGTAAGACGTTGATATCGAGTTGAAATTTTCTTTGGAAGAAGTCAGACAGGAGAAGGAAGAAAGCTGATTTTCCTTCTTTATCTCTCACCGCAAAAGGTGCGTCCGGTTGATTTGCGAAACGAATGGCAAAACGTGGGCCGTAAACGAGTCGAGTGGTACCGTGCAACTATAAATGGAACTTGTAATGCCAAACCATCGACTGTGTCACGAGAAAAATAACATTGTGAAGGGAAACGAAATTTTGAAAGAATCGTGAATGAGAATAGAAATTCTTCCTAGATTAAGTTCAGCTAGATACTACGATAGATATAATACTAAGAATTATACAGCGTAATACCAAGTATACAAGATTAAGTATACGGAAAGATTGTTCCTTCGATAAGATAGCGTCCGAAATTCTACAACCAAACGATCTATGTGATAAACGTTAACTATAACAAAAAATTTCACATTAAAAGACAAAAATTACAATAAAAAGGGAAAAGAAAGTTCCTCGCACTGTATTCGGAAAAAAGACTGTACTTGACAGGTACGTAACTACATTCCTAACTGCAGTTCCAAGATTTTACGATGCATAACGATCATCGTGGATAATCGGTCCGTTTCATAAATCGTATCGTTCGATCGTTCTCTACACCAACGTCAGAGGTGCGAAGAAAAAAATAGTTCCTCCCTCGACGACACATTCCACAAATTCTCAACAGGTCAGCGTACCAATTAAGGCTCGTAGAAACGGTCTGTCGCTGCGTTTTCGAGTAACGAAGCAAGAAGCAGTCGGACAAGCAACAAGTACAAACGAAACAGTACGTGAAAAATAATAATTAACCAAGCCGCGAAAAAGAACCGGCAGATCAAGGAGGCTCTTGGCGCAGTCGAGATGAGGTGTTGGTGAAATGCCGGAGGGACATTTCGAAAATCTTTGCCTCGACGCATGCGTACCGACGCACTCGACGCCCGATGGAGCGCGATGAAGCTGCCCCTCGGTGGATGAAGAAGAAGGGTCGAGGTCTGGAGAAGAGAGGTTTTCCGATGGTGTGCGTCGACGTCGGATCAGCCAGGTTACACCGGGCGCCGCGACGCGTCATTCCACCATTCTTTCGTGTTAGCCGCTCGATTTAAACTTTCGATTTAACCTCTCGATTTCTCTGTTTGATCGAAGCTCCTTAACCGATCAGTTGATCACACGAAGACAGAATACGATAAATACGACAAAACGGAGAAAAGAAAAGTTATGCCGGGTGAAAATAGGGGGAGGAGCTTAAGACAAACAACGTCTGGTGTAAGAGAGCTTTCTCCGTCAAAGACGAGCGAGTTCGAAGTAAGAACACGCGGCAGTTCGATGATCCCTCTTCCTCGTGCGATGCCACAGAACCCAAAGACCGTTAAGACGGAGAAGAATCGTCTAAGATTGATCATGGAGAACAACAGAGGGCTTGTAGATACATCGGAGAAGGAAAGAAAGATCAACGTGGACGAGGATGAGATGGGCTATCGAATGTCTGCCATCAGGGAGCCGGCTACACCGCGATACTGCGACCTGTCCTGCAACGTGTATCGATGTCCTGTACGAAAGGTGATTCTCCCCGTTCCAAGATTCTCCTTCTCCTTTTTCTTTTCTTTTGCATCGATCATCGATGAAAATAGATTCTAACAGGATTTACCACGACATTGGGGTGAGAATTACAGCCTGTCAGTTTCTTGTTACGTGATTGGATAATAAGTGAACGTGGTCGGTTTCTACGGGTTTATCGTAGTCAAGGAAGAATATGACACGTTCCTGTTTTTGGCACGTCATTCAAAAATTTGTAGAGTTTATTAGGTGAATTTTATGATTCTTCCTTTTATAATGATCTTTTGTTCAGTGGTTATTCGTGAGATATTTGTTTAGTTTGCCAAGGTATTTTATCTGATTGTTCACTTTGGCTCTCTATCGAATTATATTAGTCGCGTTAGTTATATTGGTTCGTTTTTTCGAATGGTCTTTGTTTTGACGTTGATCTTTTAGGAAGTATTTCATGCGAGTCTTGATTTTGTATTTCATATGTATTTCATATGTATTTTATATGTATTTTATGTCGAATTACGTTGGTGCAATTCATCTTTCCTTTTTTGTAATGATCTTTTATTTGGATTTTATGTTTTATTAGTAGTAATCGTCCATAAAATGTATTAAGTAATTACAAATTGACTTTGACTTTTGTATGAAATTATATTCGTGGGAATGATTATATTAGTTCTCATTTTTCAATAATTTTTTGTTTAAATCTTATCTTTGCTTACTAACAGTCGTTTGTGAATTGCCTCTTTGTTTCTCGATTCGTTTTATGCAATCGTTGACTTTGGATTTGTATCGAAATGAGATTTTATTGATATTTGTATTTTCTATTTGTTTTACGCAGTTAGTTTATGCCGAGATCAATATTTTATTAATAGTCTGACATCGGGTTGCTGATGCTTCTGTTACTGCATACTTATCGTTAAAATTTTGAGTAATATTTTGGAGTAGGACATCGTTCTTGGAAATATTAATCGGGAATAATGTCATTACACATTTTTAAAGTAGATATGTTAGTAATGCTCGACTTTCATTCCGATACAGGGAAATTGATTTTGACTAAATCAATTTTATATTAATCAATGATAAATTTATGATACTGACAATTTCGTGAAAATTAATTGAAAATAATATTTCGATATTGTCAAGATAGATTTACTGGTACTAACATTCTATACTTTTTAATACTTTTACACTATTCTATTTACTATTCCATTTTCTATTCTACTGTTATATTTTCAACTATTCTACTATTTATATTCTAATATTCTACTTTTTATTAATTATTCTCGTTTATATTAGTAAATTGGCTTTTAATTATTTTATATTAATTGATATTAAATTTGTAGCAACTAAAATATCAAACGGGTATTATATCCGCTTAAACATATTACCTTTGTAAATATTAATTTAAAATAATTTCATTCGACATTTTCAGAGTAAATTTTTAGCGATAATATTCGATACTATTCATTTTCATTTCTGATTTATTTGACAATACCAAGAAATCGCTCTCCGACAGACACAAAGGAACATTTAACGACATAATTTCG
Organism: Bombus confusus; assembly: GCA_014737475.1. Classification (NCBI taxonomy): domain Eukaryota; kingdom Metazoa; phylum Arthropoda; class Insecta; order Hymenoptera; family Apidae; genus Bombus; species Bombus confusus. Next base: position 240,629 of record JACXIV010000039.1, on the reverse strand, counting down.
CCAAAAATGCGGTTTATCTCTTTCTTGCCTTGACTTCTTCAATTCTCGTTCATCGTCTCTAATTTGATGTATTAAACACATCGCATAGACAACGTTCCACTTGAAAATTTTCTGAACCACAGCTATTCAGTTCTCTCACCCATGAGTCACCGCACTTTCAAGATTTGAACTACTCTCAGAGTATTTTGCGTTTCACAAGGGATCTTCAATGAATTTACTTAAACCTTTCATCCGACAACGAGTTAGGTTTATTGTCACACCTTTTGAAACGACAACCGGAAGATTGCGTCTTTTTCGCACTACTGATTAGCATGCTACGTTTTCTGTCTGAGTTTCGCCTTCGAATCTTTGTTTGTACACAAATGTTTCAGCGGAAATTTTTCTTTATTTATATACTCGTGAAAGTATTCGAACACTTACCACAGAATTTTCTTAGGAATACATTATGTTCATTATGTAAACATTTTAAAAATTATGTTAGTTCTATAATAAGACACGTTTATCGTAATTATAATCGTAAAATTTGAAACCAATTTGAACATACGGAGTGTGACATCTAAGAATTTAAGATTCTTTCAGGAATCATATATTTTTCAATACATTAACTGATGCAGTTCGAGAAAAACTATTAGTTCAATACATATTTTAACTTTTAGTCTGTAAAGCTTATCGTATGAAAGATAAGAAAAACGAATACAAAAGCTGTTAAAAGCCTTACGTTTTTCCTTGTCTTTCATACGATAAGTTTTACAAACTAAAAGTTAGAATATCTATTAAACTAATAGTTTTTTGACTTAAGTAGGTTAGTAATTTTTTATATAGAATCTCGAGCTGCATCGATTAATGTATTAAAAAATATATGACTCCATCTAAAAGAACGAAGTTGAACTCCGCATGACCTTTCTCCTCCGCTCGCCTACCTACAAAGAAACTGCAACGTCAAAACATGTTTCCTTTGAAGCCATTCAACTCTTATCTGAAACGTTTTCCAACATAATTAATAGTATCGAAAATATTTCAACTTAAACTCCTAGATGACTCATCCTCATACATACAAATTACACATACACTTCGTGAAAAATTGGTATACAGCATGAATAGTAGTTTTAACCATACAATTAATGATAAAGATTGTCTCATTATTCACTAGATATTGTGCTTATCAATGTAATGGATAATTAACTATCCAAATAATTTGGTGCACTTTCCGAAATGTGTGCTTTCAATAAATATCTTATAACAGTTGTATTGTATTCTATACTATGTGTGTATACTATGTATGCTTTATATATATGACGTGCACTGGTAAAAAAGAATTAACGTGTGAAAATCACTTTTCGAGGTAAAAGCGTTTAAAGTTATGCCTTCGAAGAAATATTTAAAAAACACGAAATGAATTTATGAAATATCTTCATCTTTAAAAGAGACTCTTGTATCAAGAAATGTTCCATTCGAAATTGTTTAATCTTACATTGCGATGTTTTCTTCTATCTTTAGAAGATATGAAAACATTTTCTTCTATCATTAAAATATGAAAATACTTTCTTATGTCCTATGAACTATATGTCCTAAAAAACTATAGTCTGACCTAATTATCTGAAGTTGTTCGACAATTGGAACAGATGTAGTCTCTTGTATGAAGCGCATATATTAGGTTGTCCGAAAAGTGTCTTTCTTTTACAGACACGTCTTTTACAACAGTGCATCTTTATACAAACATGAAACCTAACCTGTCGAACGTTGCGATCTTTATCTTCATAGAACAAAATGGATTATACGTAATTCCATAAAATAATATAAAACGAAAAATGTTGTGCATCCATTATTTCCTTATAAAACGAAAGAAACCGGACGACCTAATAAATTGTAAGAGTAAAAACCCCCACGACGGGATTCTACACCTTTGGATCGATGGAGATTTGTAAAAGTCTGTGCAAAATTGACCTTGGCTTTAAAATTCAAGACAACTCAATCATTCTCTTAGAAGTTGCATTAATTTTATATTCGTATAAAACTGATGTTATTTATAATATATTTACATTTCGGATAAAGTTTACCATTGAATTGAATAATTACACCATTAGATTAAACGTGCTTTCCACTGCCTAAAATTGACACGTAATTTTCTTAAGAAACGTGGTCAAAATATATTATAGAAATACAAATCCAGAACTGTTTAAGTGTTGATTTGAACGACGGTGGTGGCCATAAAGAAGCTGACACGCAGGAACTGCTATTACGCACATTCAAAAAGAAAGAAAAAGAGGAAGAAATGTGATATCTAATGGTGTATCAGGGGTACATACGCAATAGATGCTGTTTACCCTGCATCTGGCTACGAAATATATATATAACCATATCGTAAATAAAGCGAGTCCGGAAACTAGTGGAACTCGGTGAAAAGAATTTGATTTTGCATTTCAAGGTTAAGGTCAATTTTGCACGGACTCCTTTTTACAGATCTCCACCGATATAGAGGTGTGAAACTAATAGTAGTGATACTAGTTTCTACACTTAATTTTTATATATACTGAATATAAAGACATTGTTGCAAATGTCGTAAACATTTAAACATGCTGGGGACAAAGGAATTTATTTCTAATTTCTCAGTGATATGAATCTAAAAAAAACATAAAGAATTGAAATTGATAATTCCGTTTAGAATGTATGTAATACAGTGTACGCAACGTTGAACGTCGTTAATTAAAACGACAATTAAATCGTAAATTAGATTATGCATCAAATGATTCATAAAGAAGTCTTTTAATTTGATTATTCTACGTCTCTTTCAATGCATAACTCAATAACTTCTGATAACTTGTTCAACAAATTGATAGACGTGTTTCTTCCAGTGCAAATTTCCACGAAAGCGCACAATGCAAATTACATGACAATTTCTCTGTTATTTTTCTACATTATCTCAGGCTATCTTACTATAAAGAGTTTTAATCATATTACAATTCGAGAGAAGCTTACAATTACATAAGTGATTAATGCTAAAACGTGGTACTTAAAATAATGTTTACATTCTTCTATATTTTACGTTATTTAATTATCATTGATCCGTATTGTTTCTTTAATTACTTAATAATAATAATAACAATTTATTTGTATTTTAAGCCTAGAGTCTATTACAAGGGGGTTGTTGCATTCTTAGTACTAGTTTCTTACATTATACTATATTGTTATTTTATTGTGTTTTATTTACTTAAATTATATTACTTCATTTTCTCTGAACGGCTAGTATGTATCTATGCTAGTGTATACAATTGCGTATATCGTATTGTGTACATACCAATGATATGATATGCAAGGAGAAAAAATTTGGAAAAAGAAAAGACTTCTTCCAGATACTAATCATTAACAGTAGAGAAGAAGCGTAAAACATTTTTAATTATATGCAACCATCCATAAGAAAATTGAACTTAGAGTTAGATAAATAATAAATATTGATAAACAAGGTGGTTGGTAACTGGTGGTACAAGCGGAAAGGGGGTGATTCTACGCGAAAAAAAGTCGAAAATATAGAATAAAAAAATAAGAATAAAAAAAATAGAATAAAAAACTATAGAATAAAAAAGTCGGATAGCAAGTTAATAGGTAGGAAAACACTTTGGTCACATTGGAAGTGTTTATCAACATAACGTCAATTGAGACAATGATCTACAGTGAGATCCGTTATAACGAGACATGATCAAGTGCACGCGTACTTTGCGAAAATTCAAAGTCGATTTTCTCGAAAACAAAGCCTCGAACGAAAAATTTTTATTCTACATTTTCGACTTCTTTTTTCGCGTAGAATCACCCCCTTTCTGCTTGTACCACGAGTTACCAACCACCCTGCATATATCAAGATTTATGATATGTATACACCACTGTGCCTCATACAGAAGGATAAATACATACTAAATATTGAGAAAAAGTTAAGAAATATAATATAACGTATTAAAATAACAATATATATAGCTGTATTTACATTTGTATCTGTATATAGAAATATCTTTTCCATATGTCAAGCTATTGTATATCTAATTGTAAGTACAGTCTTTTGATCGCTATGGCTGATTGCACACAATTGAAAATGTTTTTTGCCTTTTCTCTGCTCTTAATGACTAGTATCTGGAGAAATCTTTTCTTTTTTGAACTTCTTTCTCCTTGCATATCATATTACTGGGGACATACTGATATAACATGTTTCAAGGTTTCTTTCCTTCCTATGTTACATAGCTGGCACGCTCTATGTCATTTATTTTTATCCTTTCCCCTTTCTCTCCTGATATACTAAATTCATGCCTTCCGGCTAGGCGTATTTGAGCATTTGTACTGCTGTAAACTATTCGTAGTATGTAACTTAGATATTCTTCTCTGTTTGGTTCTGTTAGATTCTTTATATATTGATATATCGGACAGTAGTTTAAGCTCAATGCTTTATATCTCTATCATCCAAAAATGCTGTAATTTCGATTGTGCTTTTCAAGAGTTTGTGCTCTTTTTCCAGTTCTACTATTCCGGATTCTTATAGCTCCGTAATTTTTTCCTTTGATATCGTGTACCTTTTGGGATTGTTTTTGTTTTTACCTAAGTTTTTTAGTTTTTCAATATTTTGGATTCAACATTTAAAACGTTACAAGCAACGTTTTTAATAAATAGCATACAATGCATCCTCGAGTCTTTTGACTAAACTTGGTTAATATATTTTATGAACGAAAATGAAGAAAATAATTTTTATTTCATGTATTCTATAGATTCTAATATATAATAATATAAATCAGACAAGAAGAGATGACTCATTCTAATAAATCATTCGAGTCTTCATTAAAAAATGTAATAACTTGAAAGACGGAAAAAATGATAACGAACTCGCTCTTAAAATAATACAAGATAAAAATAAGTCTATGTAACAGTCTATGTAATTACATACAGTAAGCTCTCGCATATCATGCTACTGACAAAACATAGTTTCGTATAACACGGTTAAGAAATTGCTGCAGTTAGCGTACGATATTATGGCAAACGTTATAGCCACCAGATAAAACAGTAGATAACTTTTAAAATGCAGTAATAAATGAAAATCCTCTGATAATTAAACTCTTATGCGTAGAGAAATTTATTTGTGTATTTATAATAAATTTTTAAACGATAGAATTTGTACATGGCGTCACATAAGGAGTTACATGTATATTTAAAAGATGAAGAATGAAAAATGAACACAATTTTTTATAGAAAGAAATGCTTTTGCATGTTAATAGATTCTTTATATAATAGCAATCAACTTTCATTTTAAAGTATCATTATATAGTATTTCGATAAATCTTTAAACAATATTTTTTTATTTACTTTATTTGTTCTCGTAAGCAGTTTTAAAGAAGTTTTATTTGAAAATATATTAGAACACCGTATATGTGCAGTTTCGATGTCTTAAACGAATTATAGTTTAAACTGGGTGAAGTAGCATTACTGTGGCATATCGCGTAGGTTCTTCATTACTTCTCACAATGATGCTATTTCGTCACAATACGTAGTACATTCGCTCGCTTTGTCGCTTTATTTCTTAGAATTAGACCAAAGTAGGGCAAAGAAGAATACTCGAGAGATTTAATCCTGTCACGCTAGCAGTGTTTAAAATAGTAGAGGATTCCTCGAGTGACCGTTCGAAAGCAAAAGTCTCCGCTCGGATTTAAATTTATATCGAAATCTATGATTCCAACTCTTCGATATTGTAGAAATTTGTGGAATAATGGAAAATTTTATTTTGACAATCAAGTTTGTATCGCATTTCGCAAACGTACGTTCTATTCAATAGCAAAACATGATCGAAAACATATTAATATTCTTTATATATAAGGAAGATTTTACTAATTTACGTGAATGGAAATTAAAATATTATATGAAAATAATGTTCTCTCCTTTCATTTATAAACTGCTATAATTATTATAGTATTATCTAGTATTATTTTCAAACTTTCCGGTAAACAAATTTTTAACTGTTTTTATTGATATTTTGTTTTAATTTAATTACATCTCATCGCGTAATTTAAGCCTTCCAAATTTGTTGATTTGTAATTCTTTATGTGTGTTCCTTATTGTAAGTATTTATTTCACCATTTTAAATATTTAGAAGGCAAAATTTTTTATAAATTACAATTTGTATCTTAAAACTATTCATAGATAATTTGTTTATTTAAATATCTTAATAACTTTAAAGCCATTAAAAATATAGATATGTATCTCAGAGTGCTTTGATTTTATGTCACTACAGATTACTATAACTTGTCTAGTTTTGTGTTGTAGTTGGAACTTTAAAAAAATTGATTTATCTGTGAGTTATTAAGAAGTTAATTTCTTTTTTCGTTGATAACTTTGATAAGAAAGAAAGATTTCTTTGAACCTGAACGTTCGACGAGAAACGTGAAGTGTTTTGCCCGCATACGTGTTGCACGTGACTAAAATACACTTCCTTGCTTGGTCGTGTTAAAAATAAAAATAGCACTCGCAAAGCATTGATTCCGATCTTCTGGATTCGTCGAAAACAACAAATATACAAGTATAGAGATTTTCAATTAGAAATTAGAGATCTAAGAAACAAACAGCCTATAAAATTTAGAAATAAAAAAGATTCTGAGGAAAAATGAAAAATTTAGGTACACAAATTTCTGATTAAAAATTAACAATATAGAAATACGTATTTTTCATTAAAAGTATAACTAGGAGTTAAAAATCTACGGACAAGAGAGAAAGAAAATATCGTACGAGTATTGTATAATATATATTTTATAAATTGTATAATATATATAGCTATGACAACTGTAACACTATATCGAAATATTGAATACTTGTCAGACAAGTACTAAGGTTGCAAAAAACACAGTTTCGTTAGTACTTATCTTCGTAATTGAATTTCGCCAAGTTCATTACCACTCAGAAAGAAATGCTCTTGGTCCAACATTCATTTCTCGTTTCCAGTAACGAACCAGATGTGGGCAAATTTGATGTGACATAAGAATAAAAAATATTATCTTAAAATACTAAGACGTCTCAAACAATTCATCATCTTCATTTTAAAAATAAGATACGTTTGGGAATCGTAATTTTATTTTATGTCGAAATAAAAGAAATCATCTTCGAATAGTTCTTTACTTCGCTTTAATTGCTCTTTGCGTATATCTGAATAATAAACAATAAACCTAGATCATTTAAAAATTTGTACTTCTGACGTAATTAACATAAGTTGAAGAGAAATGACCCAGAGAAATTACCCAGGAACTATTTCGGAAAATATTTGTTTATCTAAAAAACCATAAAAAATGTTATTCCATTTGATAGATAGAAATAATTAAAGGAAGATCATTTTCTCGTTCAAACAAATTAATGTATAATTGTTCCGTAATGTCATTTGATCAAATAAAATGATCATCTTACCTGATTTATAGTATAGCTCGAGAGAGACTCTGGCAAGCCATCCAATGTATTATTCTAAATTTCACATATTGAATATTATTATATCTACATAGCTGAATTATTAAAATTTACTTTTTTATACAAAAATTTGCAAGTTCACTCTGAATATTTCATCATAGTTTTACACTTTAAAAGGGTTAGGCTTTGTCTCCTTAATATATATTAATAACTTTTCACATATTTCATTTAACTCTGCCACGATTCTCAAATTTTCATATTTCAATCTTGCTTTAATTTCAACAAACAAAAAGTATTTGTAATGTCTTAGGAAGATGTTGAATATAAAGTTGAAGGAGAAAATTATACATAGCGATAAGACATTTTTCATATTTTGTTCAAACTGTTAAGATACTTTTTAATGTTAGAAAAATATAATTGGGTCGTAAACTGTAAGTGAGGGAAAGAATGTAGCAGGATTAAATAACATGTGCGTGTGTAACACCGAAGTCTCGTGAAACACCGAAATCACCAAAGTTCATCGACATTAACGTACAAAGCCGTCTGTACGATTTTTATTCGCATTCTTCGTTTCTTCTTGTGCTCTGTCATCTTCTTCTTCCTAAAGCGGCCCTCCTTATTTTAATTTCTCAACCATGCAAACACTAACGTAACGGCACACAATCGTATGAGTCAGAACCCGATTTACAAGTATATCCAAGTTTTGGTCATCGGTACAATTGTAAAAACAATTGTCTATTCTGCGATAAACGGTTTACGTGATTATTTAATCTGCACAGACATGGTCCGCGAGGGCTCTGTATCCTTAGCGGTTTATTTACATGGGAACCAGAAGCGTATCTTTCCAATGGCAGAGTATGATGGCCGGATAAGAAACTGGCAGGAGAAAGGAAACGAAGGTTCCAGGGTGAAAGCTAGATAAATTCCTCGGTTACTCTTGTCTACTATTATTTAGTTTTTTTGTTCGAAGGATTCCACTGGCGAGAAGTCGCTGGGAATTTCTGGTGAAACTACATTCGTGGTTTTAATTCGGATCTGAGCCGGAAACGCGGTTGCTTCAGGGAGATTATAGTATTGAAAGAATTATTTGAAGTAAGAGTAAAACAATTATGGATAATTAAAGAAGGTTGGGGTTATCGATAGTTAAATAATAAACTATAGTAGAGACGAAAATGGACGGTTTGATTATATTTTTAAAGAAATTGTAAGATTGAAAGAATTCTTTAGAGTAAAAGTATTAAGGTGATTTTAATGAAAGACTTGTAGGTAATTAACAAGGTTCTAATTAATTATTCGTGATAAAATGCTGGTAATCAAATATCAGTGAAATTGTAAGATTATTAAATTAACAAAATTTATCGTTAATGCTGTTACAATCATAAGTAATTAATTATAAATAATGAGATTTTACTAAGAACTTACAAGAATGAATCTCGTCGTGACAACAATTTTATAAAAGTAATAGACAATTTTAATATAGAGAGTAAAAAAAAATCTACCACTGATTAATTAACTAAACTACGGATATTGATACATTTACGAGAAAGTTAAATATGTAAAAATGCACATAATATACGCGAGTGTACAACATGTCTAAAATAAAATACTCGTTATAATATTTAGAGAATGAAACAAATCTGTATTGATTTCTATTCTCTTACTTATATGTATTCGTACAAATCTGAATTGGCATACACACACGCAGTCTATTAATTATCAACAGATAGCCGTTCACTTTCACCTTTTATGTACACATATTGAAAAAGCCGGATTACTTATAAAATAACCTGATAGTGAAGTAGATATTAAAATACCAGATTTCCTGTGTCTCTCTTATGTTATATTACTATTTCTTCTTCTCATTCAAAGAATTCCATGATCAGAAGTCACGAAGAATCCTCAGGAACTCTCTTGAATAATTTTCTTAATACTATTTGTGAAATTTTACAAATCTCAAATTACGAAGTGTTGATATCAACAAATTCCCTTGCAATAATAAGTTTAATAATCAAACAGATGAATTTTTACAAGTAAATCATACAATTATACGTATAATTATAATTATCTAGTTATCCTATTTAACGAGAAATTATAAAATTGTGAATGAAAAGTCTATAATGTACAACTGGTAACTCGTTAATTCATCGATATTAGTACCCAATTGATAAACCATTGTATAAAGGGGTCGTTGCAAAAATAAATTCACAGTCTTGATACGAATCTGTGCAGAGGAAACTGTGATATTGAAAGAATCGTTTATAATAAAAATATTAGCATAATTCTAACGGAAGAATTAAACGGATGAACAAGAAAGTAATTTTAGTTTGAATATGTGCTTGTGGCTAATGTTTATATATGTTTCATTAGTCTTTACAGTATAGTATATTATATATATTATATTATAGTATATCTGAGATTCCCATATAGTATCTCTATTAATGTAAATAAGACATGTCTAAGATAGGATATTCAAAGTCAATTTACGATCTTGATAAATTGAAATTGACAACATTTGCTGGAACGAATATGAATAACATAACTCGCGCTAGATTCTAGTAAATACTTCGGAAAATCGGAATTTAGAAATCACATGTTGTATTTTGATTTTAGTCAGAAGGAAATGTTAAGGTTAATTATATAATTTTTCTGTTTTGATGAAAGAAATAAGAACTATTAATTATAAATTAGTTAATTTCTATTATTATTAGAAATTAATAATTAATAAAAATTAATAAAAATCATTATTGCTAGTTATTTGAATATTATTACTATGTATTAATTCACATTAGTAGCAATGCAATAATACAACATAATAATAGAGCATTGAAAAAAGGAAATACCTACTACTTATAAAGCATAGATATATCACTCTATACTATGTACGTAACTTTCAAGTTACATAGCATTATGAAAGAATAAGATAATGTTACTTTTTATTATCATCATCATAATAAACTCTTAACTAACACGTAAGAATCTAATTTCTATTTGTCTTCTATTTGAAATTTCGTGAAAAAATGTCTCTGCACTATGTAATTAGAGTTCTTAATAGAATAAATCTCTCTCGGTCTAAGATAAACAATATGAATGTATTTCGAAAATCACACTGATAATAACAAACGACTTGATGATGTTTAAAGAGATAAATGAAACGAAAATGCAAAATTGAGGCTAACGTTTGAACGTACTTGCTGTGAATCACGAGCCAATTAAGAATGATTCACTATCGTCGGTGGAACGTCAATTTCTTATTTAATATGCAAGTTACGAGGTGAATAATAATTCGAAGCTTGACGATAACGGAGTTACATTGAATGAATTTTCTCCTATACGGAAAATTGTGCACGATTTTAGAAAGCTTCCTACACGAGGAAACTAATGTACGCTCGTTACGTTTATTTGCTGTCGTTCGCAGTAAACGAGTTTATAACTCGATGAAAGTCAGTGGTTTGGTACATATTAAAGTTTTTCCGTCTCTCGATAAAATAGTGCGTGAAACGAATAAATGATTTTAATTAACAGCGGGACATTTATTAATTTAGTAAATATATAATTGATCGATCAAATTATAATTAATCGAGCCAAAAAAGGATCGATTAATTCTTCCAAAGCTTCTTTCTACACCTATTTTTATACTTTGATCTTCATGTTTATTTTTTCTTTTCAATTTTCTTCTTACTCTATTTTAAATTTGTTAGAGTGTAAAATTACTGAAATTCTCTCTCTCTCTCTCTCTCTCTCTCTCTATCTATCTATCTATCTATCTATCTAAATAATTATACGTAAAACTGTATCTTAAAGTTTAGGGACTAATAATGGCTATAAGTAAACTGATTACATGATAAATAACGTGAAAACGATAAATCATAACGTAACTTGATGTGATGCAATACAATAGTAATTGAACAATTGATATTATTTTAATACACATATTTTAATCCCTAAATTAATATCATATGATATTGGACATAGGATTTTAAATTAACACTTTAATTCACGCATACTGTAATAAGGATTGCGAGGCGTAATAAAATATTTTTTTGAAAAATGCAGGAAAAAAAGAATAAAGTTCAATTTATTATATTACTATTTATAATTTCTTGACGTATAAGTAATCTAATACTGCATTAAATTATTCCACTTTCTCAACTATTCTGTTTATGACTAACTGTAGATACTCGACTTAAATGGTCATGTTTTATGTAAAAATCAGCTGATAAAAATCGTTACACTGCTCGACTCTCCGCGTTCGCATCAGAAATTTTAAGTCTGTGAAAATCAGGAAAACCAGAATCGTAGCCGTAAACCATAAGAGAAACTCCCGACTATAAAATTATTTTCACCAATCGACTCTCTCATTTACATTTCTTACGTAGATATTATTTGATTCACCTAATGCCAAATTCTACTTTGAACCATAACTTACCAATGGTTTAAAAGCAATTTACATATCTCATCTAATCAGTTTCTTATGGACTTCTCTGCTAACGATCAGCTGTTCTTTAACAATCTTTAGTGCCATCTTCAGACACATCTACAATTAACTCATTATAATTTAACGTGATTCTAAGATCGTTCTTGAAACAACGTTACGCGTGGTTACTCGTGTTACCAGCGTACTTATTGTTCTTGAACTTCTCGAATGTTGGAGAAAACTGAGTGAAAGTGGCAAAATTCCTCGACAATACTTATTCTCTGCCGATCTGCTCTCATTGTTATTTCTTTTAAAGGTCCGTCAGATTTATAACATTTTTTCTAATATTTTCAACACCTTGTAAAATGGCTATTTTTCAATTATTGGTTTTTAGTTATTTGTTTTTGTAATTATTCAACCGAAGTGAGCTGTGGGTGAACATTTCATATCCATTTCAAGAACATCGTAAAATAAATATTTCTTAATCGTAATCAACTGCTTTTTAATTATACGTATGATTTTTAACGATTTTTTCTCGTTATCATTCAATTTATTTCTTGAATTTGCATGGCTTTTAGTTTTATGTCTTTCACTTTCTTTATTTTTTTCTTTTTTATTTTAATTCGCTATTTCTAAGATGTTGTAGATTTACAGTCTTTGTTAACTTACTCCCGCTATTAATATTAATATTTGTTCAACTCCTTTTCTATGAGTTTGATAGAATTCTGTACTGTTTTCTCAATATTTTATTGTTATTGGACATTTGACGTACTATGTACAATGTATTTATTTCAAATTCGCTTCCATTATTACATTTGATATCAAATTCATAAATCTTATAGTATTAACATATTTAGCACATGATCAAACATCTATTGCCCGATTAAATATGTGTCTTGTATCGATCACGACTTACTATGATTCAAATTTTGTGAGGTATTTAAGGGAACAATTTTAATCTCCTTTTACTAATATCCAGGGAATACAAATTTCTTCAAATTTTTTAATTTCCTGAAATATTTCGATATTTAGAACATTGCAAAATCTCTGTTTCTCGATTAAGCGTTTATTTTTCTGTTTATTAACTGAGGATAATTATTGACATCAGGGCATACCTCACCGATTTTGATGACTCTGAGATATGTTATCAAGATCATTCCGTGCAACTTTTCCCTGTACATGTTACCGCCGCTTCGCCTTAATTTCCGAAATATTCAACAAATATCTTTAATTAAGTTTAATTTTTATTACACTTCATTCTAGCATATAGATGGCTCCATTTTTATATAACCTCAACCTAAACCTAACTGTAATATAAAAAATTAATCATCCTTAGTATAAATGAGAAAGATAATGGGTTGTAGGTAGAATTAGATTAATATCCGGTCACCGTGAGGCTACTCTAGCATAACTTAATTTTTATTTCATTCAATTTTGTAAATGTATCGTAAATCCGATTATTACCATTTACTTTTACGTATATATACTATCAAACATACTTCTGTGTGTAACTCACGAATTAAGACTGTCTGTGATTATCACCAGGTTGCGTCTTGGGACATACATATTTTGATCACTCGAAGATCAAAATAAAGTGTAACATTCTGTATATCAATGATTCATTGAAAATTATTTCATGTCAGCATAGCTGGCCGCCTAATGACGATCGGATACTAATTTAGCTCGACCCATAACCCATTACTTTTTCTTTTTTATTTATCCAATATTAAAAATGGCTAACTCCCTCATCAATAAGTTAAGTTTAAGTTGGACTATATGTACGTATAAAAATGCGGCCGACTTCAGAATACACTGTAATCGTAAAACTAACCTAAATTCTATTGAAGATTTTTATGAATATCAAAATAATTCGGTAACATGTATAGGGAGAAGTGTTCAGAATGACGATCTGAACATATTTCAAGGTTATCAAAATTGGTGAGGTGTGCCCTAAAGTAAATAATTATCACCCTGCGTAAGCAATCTCAAATGGGTTCAAATGAAATTTCACTCGTGATTTTCTTTAAAGCGAATTTTTATTCTTCCCGAAAAGCCATTAAAATGATTATATAATATACGTAAAACTTAAATAAATAAAAAAATTCCAGAATGTTGTCGGATATTTTAAGGACTTAGAATAGTAAAAAAAAGTAGGGTAGACATGAGTAACAACGACATAGTCTGTCCGAGAAAGAAACGGAGATAGCCTTGTCTGCAAAAGATTAATATTTGTGGAATGCAAATTCCTTAGATTTTGTACAATATCGCAGATACCATATTTAAAATATTGTGGAATACGTATATGCAAATTCTTTCAACCTGACAGGAGACACTGTGTTCTAAGTTCTAAGTCAGAGAAGTTCTATGGTTCAGAATAACATGAAGATCAAGAATAAAAAATTGAATTTAAAAACTTGTATGTGTGTTTGACTCATACCTGATTGAAAAAGAACGGATAGTTGGCAGAAGGTTAATCTACATATATACGAAAATGTATAATAAAATTTCTTCGGTTAAAGTCTCGTTTTTTAGAAAATTGGTTTTGAAAACATCGAATATGTGCGTGTCAAGTTAATTCATAAAGAATAACAATTTTTCCTAAAGGAAGCTTTAAACATAACAATTTTATTCTATATACTATCACCGATTGCGTTATCGATTTAGTTTCGCATATAGGATAACCTTCATACTATATAGGATGATAATAGAGATTACGGTATGATATGTCTATTAAAAAGGCTCGTGTACACATATGTCTCAATATCCCAATAAGTAACCCCAGTATCTCAATCTATGTATGTTTAGTAGATGGGTATCCGTGCATTATTTCACGCGTATCTAAATATACGTGTATTAATAGATCCATATCTTGATTAGCGTGATTTTCCCCCATATTGTTCCAGTAAATATATCGAAATATTCTTTTATTAATTTCACAATCTACCAGATTTCTTGAATATTCATATATTTAGAGTCACATGAATTAAAATACGGATATGTCAATACACATGTATTTATATTTTTAAATGTAAATAAATTTAAATACACGTGTATACATGTATTATATATATATATATATATATATATATATATATATATAAACATACGTGAAATAGGCATCTCTACTTCCTAACAATTATGTAATTGGAAATTAGGTAAATTCACATACACTTGACGCGTTTTCAAACTCGAAAATGATATTGGCCCACAAATAGAATATTCCTAACTCCAGTTGTGCCATCTATGAAGGCTCACAGTGTAAATATTTCCATATTTAGAACACTGAAAAAATCTGTGTGGTGCCGTTAATTTAGTGTTTGATTTTTCTACCTAGTATTTAAATTCCTCTGGTTCTGCAGAATATCGCGATTACCGTTTTTAGGACGTCGTACAATCCGCAAATTCCTGCATTCACATAGAATATCTCGATACCTAGATCATCGCAACAACTCTGGTTCCTTTTCTATTAAGTATTTAACTTTTTTGCCGTCATTAATATGGACGCGACATAAATTCCTCCGAATCCATAAGATGTTCCGGATGGCATTTTCAGGGCCTGGCAAGTTGCGATAGCGATGACCTTTCGTTGGCCCGGAACGTGGCAGGTTAATTACTTGTTGCACGCAGCGGTACGTTTCGTGACGGTGTCTAATGGAGCGGCACAGAGCTGCGTTTAAATCTCGATCACGTTGTAATGACAAGCTCAGGAAGCTCGAGAAGAACGTCCATGAACCTGGAGAAAAAGTACAACCGATCGAAATTGCCGGGTCTTTCAGCGCGAATTCGAACGATACCGCTTTCCCTAGCTATGTTTGTTTGCTTTGCTTAAAGAGAGCGAAACTGTGAGGAAACGAACGCGGCTGCCAGGCCTAAATTGAGTGGGATAAAAATGAATTAACCCTGCGGAATACACGAAAGCAATAATTCTCGGCCGGATGGTGCTAAGCCAGACAATATAGCACGGCTGCTCTTAGTTTTTGGATCAGTTTCAAACGTTTTGTGTCGGAATGAACTGTTTGGTTAGTGAAAAGTTCCATATCTTTCATGTAGTTCGTTGTACTTCTTCCTTTTTTTCTTTTTGATAGAGAGAGAAAGAGATAGAAAGCAGTCAGCATAGGTTTCATATTGTGATTCATAAAAAAATAAAAATGTCAGTCACGGAAGTTTATAAATATACGGGGTGTTCTAAAATTATGATACGCTGGTCAGGTGCTAATTCTACATGCAAAAACAAATCGAAAAAAATATAAAACTATTTTTTCACTTAAGGATTCGTTTGGCTTTGAAAAAAATTAATTTAAAAATCCGTCATTAATACTAAGCCTACCGACACTTCGTGTACTCCTAACCCTACCGGGCACGGTCAAAACTACCGCTGATTAAAAAAGTAATAGTTTTTATAATTTAACTTATATAATGATTTATTTATAACTGAATGTATATAAAATGATGACCTGTCAGGAAATTTCGTCCAAATTTACTTTTATTTAATTTCAATTATAGACTTAAATAAAATTACACTTTTATTTATATAGAGATATCTTATTCATCCTCGCTGCATTTTTTACAAATTATCTTATCATCAAATTTTTTTTGCAATTTTGTAACCTTTACGATTTCTTACTTGATAAGTTTTTCTTGGTAATGAATCTGAACTTGTTGATAATTTTATTGCATGGTTTTCTTCCCGCGATTGTGTATACACAACGGCGAGCTCTGTAGCTAATTGGAATAAAAATTCCTGTCTTGAAATATTTTCACCTGTTGTTTCTTTATACAAAATTCAGGCATGTATTCCAATTAGGTCCAAAATGTTGAAAAATACCTGGAGGGGCCACCTACAAGATTTTGATTTCACGCTGTATTTCCTTAACATCTGGTTCACTACATCTACTCCAAATTTTGTATCATCATAAAATCTAATCGTTTCCGGTATAAGTTTATTACTTTCTTCAATTTCTATCGCTTTATGCATGAAACTTAGCACAAACCCTTTTTTGTTGGTTTGCATTTATACAACGTAAAAGAAATTTGATTTGAAATATAAAATTTGCTTGAAAACAGAGTCATTTTGTCCTTTCGATCTTTGGCTACCCTGGGCAATTCCCGTTTATTTTCACGGATTCTTCCAACAATTCTAGTTTTTGTGGCCAATTTCTAGTTTTTGCTTTGTGGCCAGTGATACACTCGTAAAAAAATTATCTGTTGTTAGATTCCTTCCACATCTTGTGAATGTTCCATCAGCTTCAGAGCAACGAATTCTCCAAGTGGAATTGAATTTTCTCTTCTCTCATCCTTTCCCAAATAGGGAAACCCATTTATTGTATACTTGCTATTGACGCTTATTAATAATATTCTCCTCTTCATTATTGCTGTCTAACTCTGATTCGGTTGTAAATAGCTTTTCATGTGTTTCCATGCTGTTTTCAGTTGCTAAAGTTTCTTGTTCATCGCACACTGAACAGTCTTTTGCTATGTCAGTTATTTTTTTTAATAATCCTTTTTTGCGAAGTCTTGACATTTTTAGGGTAAATATTTATCACAGAATAACACTATGTACGGAATACAAAATTATTGTCAAATTTTATATGCTTTACTTTTTCTTTTTTAACTACTTTACACAAAACGCTCTGAGATACTTTCTGTCTGAGTTTTAGAGAAAACAAGTTTAGATATCAACTGTTTCACTAACAAACTGAGATGTATTCTGATCGAATGGAAGATAGCAAGTAAGAATATAGTCTCTGACGGCGATATTTATACGAAAATATTAATGGATGCTGGCCGTTCTCCACCAACGATTGTCCGAGACTGGAATTGACCGTTGAACATGGGAAAAACCCGCTTTTCCCGTGTTTTATCGGAATGAGCAATAACCCTAAGAAACTTCACGACTTTTAAAATGTTTGTAACAAGTGACCGTACAAAATGCTGAATTTTATGGTGGTTCCTTAGGATCATTATATGGGCCTGAGTGGCCATCATGATCGAGGGATGAATTATGGTTTATGACAAGGTTATGTGTGTAACAGTTGTTATTATTTGTTATTACTGATTTTGTTTGTCATCTGACCTTGAGATAGCCTTTTCTTTGTACTGGTTGTATTTATTTTAAGAGTAAATAGAATATTTTATCGAGCGATCAAATTAACCGCCCACGGTAGGGAAGGCAAAGTACAAATTTTTCTTGGAAAAGAAGAAAGCAAACTAGAAATAAATACCGAAGAATATATTATATGCATGTTTTATGAAAAGTCACAAAATATGAAGCGATATGATAACGTTTAAATATAATGAGTAGAAATTTGAGTAGAAATTTGAAAGCGGTTAAAACGACCGTGATAGGTTTAGTGTTAACCGTACCCGTGTATTAACTGGAAGTTCCGAGATATGACACGATCTGCTTCCTGTTATTGCCGTTATTAGTGCTGTCTTATTTCCACGATATCGGTCCGTGCTATTACTTTATTTTATTCTGTATTTAATTTGAATTGTTTCAAAAATACGGATAAGATTGGTAAATAACAGAACATTATTAATGCTTACGTAGGTCACTTACAAGGTTTTATTATAATATTAAACCATCTTTATAATTTCATACAGATGTAACAGGTGTATATAACTTCCGTAACATTGTACTTTATATTTTTGTACTTCTTCTTTTAATTTAAGGTCATGAATAAATCGTGTTATATTATAATAATACATACGTCTTAACGTAGAGCTCGTTTTCTGACATTTTTGCTACAATATTTTATATTTAAGAAATATTTACATTTCTATACATCTTTAAAGAATTATCTAAATCTAAGAATCTAAAGAATTATATTTATAGGAAAATGATGAATAGTTGAAAGACAATCATGACGCATGTACTTCTTACACTTGCAGTATTTATTTTTTATGTATATTTAAATGTATATTTGTTAGTAAAACATTTTATTTAGTACAGAGTATTAAAAATATGTGGCGAATTAATCATGTTTTTGTAAATTTCGACCGTGCTACCTTTATATATTTTGAGATATAATAACGATTACTTTTATGCATGTAAGAAATGTATGTATTATATATGTTTCAAATCTGTATTTATTTATTTATTTATTTATTTATTTAAAAAGCCATCTGCACATATGCGTCCTAACACTTGTAATAAAAATCATTCATCTTTTCAATCTCTAGTATCTTTATCTAATTCTAATCAGAGAATCCAGATCCGGTCGCATGAATCATACTGCATAAATAATGGTTCCATATAAATCATTCTTTTATTGGAGCTTATATGATTAAATATTTTGTGGAGATCTAAAATGTAATATTAAAATATGTTTTTAAAATTTACATTAATATAATTAAAAGAGAAATAAAAGCTTAACATGTATCTTAATATCTTTAAAAATACATTTGCAAGAAAAATAAGTTGCGAATTTATTTGTAGAGATAATTGAATTATAAAACTGAAAAATATGATACATTAATAATTAATATAGATTAAAAACAATAAGTATCGTAATGTGCAATATGTTCTTAAGAACAAAGAGAAACTTTAATTTTGTATTTAAGCGATGTAAAAGAGTAAAATATAAAATATTTCTTTAATCATTTTTGCTAAATTCTATGAATAGCATAGTAATCGATTCAATTGCTAATCTAACCGATACATCTTACTACTTTTTAATTAACTCCATATGATCTTTTCTTGCGTATACACATATGTATATCAATTAATAAACTATTACTCTACGTTAAAAATAAAACATTGAAAAGTTATATGCAATTTGTATTTGGTAATCCACAATCTTGTAGTTTCATATTAAAGTTAAAATTAGAATTGAACTTTGATACAGTTAACGTCTATCTTTGAAGGTATCTCACTGAATTTGATTTATAATTTATACTAGAATGTTTCTAATAATATTTCAACTACATTAAATATTACCAATAATTAAAATATGTAACTTTTTTTATAATTTATATTGAAACAGTGTTATACTTTTGGTATTATATCCTAAAGACATAAATATTAATACTATTGCAATAAAATATTTAATTAGAATGAGACTGATTTTCATGGAAAGGATACTGGATGATTAAGAGGTGATTCATTGTATGTTAACGTTTGATATCTGAGATATTCATTCAAAGAATTCTTAGTCTACACATACGAATGTATTTTTAGCACAGGCAATTGTGAGTGACACTGCGTTTGCTCGTTACTTTTGTCCGCGCGAGGATGTTACATGATAAGGACGCACTGCCTACGCTTCGTTGTTATATAACAACTTATGTCCTGAACCGTATACTAATTGTCATTATAATGTAACAGTATCAAATGTCTGCATATTCGTACACCTATATGTAGTATACATATATGCAATTCAGTTTCGATATATTATTAACTTTCTTACAATTTCACTTGAAATTTTTTAAATCATATATTGTATGATAAATTGGTATAATAAAATCTTATATTCTCTTTTCGTTGTCTTTTATGTTCTCTTGACATTTTCATTTTCTCTCGCGTTTTACGTTTAGTACACAACGATTCGTAAAATCATCGCAATTTATTAAACTTTATGTATTTTAGTTACTACGATGTAGTACACGAAGTGTATACCTACTACACGCAATTACAAATTGTTTTGCATTCTCATGCTTTTAATCTTACATATCGCAATCTTATTATTAATATTATCTTAGTACGATATCTTATTATAATATTATTACAAAATCTGTTCGACCGCTACGCGGGGAAATGCGTTCACAGTATAACGGGTCAACGAGAGTTGTAAATTCTTGTTACGATACGATGACCGACGCCACGAATCAGCTGATTCCCTATTTCGGTTAAGATAATAGGAGTGTGGTTGAATGATTATAAGACTGAGTTAACAGTTTAAATATACTGTATAAATATATTTATATAAATTATATATAAATATTATATATTATATATATAATATAATTAATATAATATAATATTAAAAAATATTAAAATATAATATTAAAAATAAAGATATTTATAATATAATATAATATTATATATATAATATATTATATTATATAAATATATTAATATATTTCCAAGAACGTTTAAGAATGCGATTGATGCGTGTATAAGTGTTTTTAACGAAGGTTTCAGAGCAAATTGAGAAATATCTTATTCGAAGGGATGATAGCAAGTAAGGTGTCTTTTGTGAAGGTGATATTTATACGGAACTAGTAATGGGCGCTGCCCCCCCCCCCCACCAACGGTCGCTCGCGGGTGGAAGAGGCTGTCGAACATGGGAAAACTCGCTTTTCATGTTTTATCTTAATGAGCAATAACCCTAAGGAACGTTTCGACTTGAAAGATGTTTATAGCAATTAAGGGCCTTGACAGAAAGGCAAAAAGTTGAAAGAAGAATTTTATAACTATTTCTTAGAATTATTACGTGTCCGAGTTGATATATTTGTACAGATGGTGGCCATATTAACCGAAGGATGGATTATGGTTTATGGTAAGATCACGGGACGTAACAAAATCCATTAAGCAAAGTGCTATTTAAATTGTTTGATCTGACTTAACTTTTGACTAAAAGCAAAAAATTCAAAGCTATTTTACAATTTAAAAAGAATTAAATGGAAATCTAAGAAAGCTACAAGTACGTATTAGAATAAACTTATACCCATAAAACCTATAATATATAATTCTATTAAAATAGCCTGATATATTAGGCTTATTGCATACTGATTTATTAAATATCGAACTAGAACATTATGCTAACTCGTACCGCCTCGTACCAGTGGAAGGAATGACTACATTCCACTTGTATACAGAAAAATATCGATCGATGCCATCTTAAGTTATACAGTTAATCAAATTTCAATCGTTAATAACCAAATGGTAAATTATTAGGCGTAAAATATTTAACAGAAGGAAAAAGATCTTTTGACGATGTCATCATTGCCACGAAAGAAATGAGTGAAAATAGGTTGAGAAAATTTTCATAAAAATTGCAAACGTTTGTATTACATCTTTTTACTTAATTCTCAATCTGACTTCTAAATCGAACATTTTATCCGAAATTTCGCTTGTTCTTGGCTGACTTACAACTAACGCGTATCTGACAAATCCTCTAGAATTACAAATATCAATATCTACTCTTATTAACACTTACACAGTGAATATTTACAGGTATCTATAATTGTACGTATATTATAATTGTACATTTTGTTACGTTTGCTTTTTTCGTTTCCTCGATAACGATTTTTGCTGTATTTTTACCCAGTAGAAAATTTCATCCTTTTTAGATTTTGAAACCTATATGACTATACTGTGCAGAGCTAGAAAGATGATTAGCGGGACAACAAGAACGCGTTGCTATGTAGTCTTATGTATACGTGATACTTCCGGCCAGTATGTGAGCTTATCCTTATGATTATGTTGCATCTGTCAGAAATAAACGATTAGACCTGCATACTTAGGCCTAATCATATTCTCATTTCTGTTTCGCATATGGTTATAATCTTTAATTTTCGTATATTTTGTAATTTTAAATCAAGAATATATGTTTCTTCCGAAATTAAAAACCAAAGAACCGATAAATGTTATAAAGTAAGTAATAAAAAGGGACGATGCGAACATATTTTGTACATTTATTCAACGAACAATGATAACTATTTAGCATATGAATTTGAAAGGATAAAAAATTTTTTTCTTTTTAAAAATTAGGATTTTAGATAAAAATTGAAATAACGCAGATGTCTAAAAAATCATTACAAACATACGAGAATCGCTTGAATAAGTAATTAAAATTGAATTCTTTAAATAAATTTCTATTATCGCACAATCTACACTCGAGATCTTCATGCAAATTATGTACGTACCTAAACCAAAATACCAAGAAAGATCATCCTAAAACAAATATCCATTCAAAAACTCTCGAGCAACCCTGGACTTCAGCTTTCTCTCCCATTTATTTCCTATTATCATAGTCTCTATACGAAATCTCTATACAAATTCTCTAAGTAAACTAAGACACTTAAAGAGATGATCCTAAAAAAATATTCATCGAAAATCTCAACACCAACATTGTTTGCGATTTATTTCGCATTGTTATTTTCTACAAAATAAACAACGACTTTTCAAAAAGAACGCGGTTGTAAGACTGTATGCCAAGTACCGACACACGACATAGTCTATAAAACGATCGCGTAATACGGTGATTTTTATCCGGGAATCTTCAAATTACTCGTTATATTGATTATTATTGTTACAGGAAGACGCGGAGGATTGTCAAAAAAGAGCGGAAAGATTGTTGTCGGAGGAGCGTCGCGTGTCTCGCGGGGCAATAGGCGTCGACGTGGAAGGTGTCGGCTCGTGGAGGGCTCAGAGGCGCCCTCACGACATCGAGGTATCTACGCCCCTGACCGGCGTCGCGGCGCACGAGCTGGAGTCGTCCGTGGACGGCGCAGCGTTCAACCCTGTCGCCGCAGCGGCGACGACATCCGCGAGATGCTCGCTGATGAAAAACGCGTTGAAAACGCCGTCATCCTCCTCCACTTCTCTGCCCGTCAATGCCCACATCAGGCCAAGGTTGTACCTAGGCTCCGTGATCGCTGAGACCAGCAAGGAGGATGCCATGGAGCCAGAAGTAAAGGAAGAGGACGAACGAAGGTCGTCCACGCCGAGCCCCGAGGTAATTCTTTTATCTTCTTACTTTCCTTCGATTCTTGCTCTTCTCCTATCTGTATCTTCTTGCTTATCTCGTGCATCTTCTTTTTTTTCTCTTGTTTTTTGCTCCAGCCTCGTTGATGCATGCTACGACGTGTCATTGATAGGTTCGCATACAACGATGACGGAGAGATGACACTGAAATTGATCGGACTAGACTGTGTATATTTTTTCCTTTATCGAGTGGCAGTTGTGTGGCTTTGTTTTTTCGAATCGAAGAGAAGCCTGTAATGCGCAGATAGAACAGGTGAATTCGAATACTCCGAGGGAATGCGACTGTCCATTTTAATGGATTGGTTTCTTTGTTTATTATTGGAAGAACTTTATAAACGGTTGCAAAATCTCCGGCAATATTTTATCGTTTCTTCTTTTACACGATTCGACGTGCCAAATAAATCGACGTTTACCGATGTTAATTTGGATCTTTTTCATAATTGCTCGAATCTTGCATGATGTTTTGTAGCTTCTGTATACTGGTATATAAACTGTCAGTGATGAAAGTGAAATTACCATTTACGACTACATTTCATTATCTCTTATAATGATAAAATGTCATCGTGTTGCCCGACATTATGTAAATCTCTATTGTCGGATGGCGACGGTAATTGTATCGAAGATAGTTCATGCAGTTCCTAAAAGCACAAGCGCAGTGTCTAGTACCGTTCCATAACGAGTGTGTAAATCAATTAATACCTATGGAGATGCTCGAGAATGTGTAAACGAAAATGCGTGACGTACAAGGTTCTCCATTAAGCGAGCAACAAAAGTTGTATGTTTATTAAAATATTAGTTGTATATTAATTAAAATTTCTACACACATTACCTACTACTCTCTATAACTAATTAATCGTTCAACAAACTACTGCATTCTTATATAACTAATTCCGAAATATCTGAAAAACAAAGATTACGTTGAATCTTATGTTATTTAAAATATATCGGCGATGTTTTCTGCTGTTTAAACAAATTTAATATTATTTTGTCTTAGTCGAGTAATTAAAAAGAGATGGTTGGAAACCACTGGTATTGCCTCGTCTTGTAGAGTACGAGTTCTTCCTACATACACTTCCACTAACGTAGCTCCGTATTGATTTTACGGAGAGCTCATTCTGTCTTTCTCTAGCCTCGGTTATACACGTTTACTCATATATCTATGTCCTCTCTCGCTTGCGCTTCTATCTCTGCGCTTTTTCCTTTCGCCCCCCTCTAACTCGCTCTGTCACCCTAAACATTTCCGCAAGAATTTAGTTCGTACGTTTCCTGCAGCCTGTGCAAGAACGTAAGACGCTTAGAGTACGAACGTTAATCATTTCACGGTAGGACAGGTAGACTTGAGTTAACTTCGCCGCTTCCGTTTTCATTTTAGCGGGAAATTTGAATTGTTTCTGGAGTGTACTGTTTTTATTTTGTTTCCTTTGGGAGGACGAACATGATCATATTTAACATACATATGGTCAATGTTTTAAAAGCTTTTTTAAAAGTGTTTGTGTTGTAGATTTAAAAATATAAAAAAATTTAATTTGGAATTACAGTGTTTGATTAAGATTATACGTGGTAGAAAAAGAATTTGCTATAGAAGATGAAACGTTTTCTAAAAAAATAGATGTGTTTATAAAAATTGGTAAATTTCTATTATTATTATTTCTCTTGATTCGTGTTGAGGATAACTTTTGCGAATACAATTTTTTTGTCACCGTAAAATGAATTCATCGTTAATTAGATTGTTTAATTATGTTTAGCAGATCTATACAAGAAGAAATAAACGTTACAATGAAGGTGGAAGTAGCGAGGAAGACAGCAAACCAGATACATCCCTACAGGGTCACAGATTACCATCTTCTTATCGGGGAACGTGGCCCATCAGAAGAGACATATGGGCCAATCAACAAATGGGCTTTTCCACTCAACAAAGCACATCAATCACTGTACAGAACGTAAGTCACTGTTTTTGTGAACCGTACATCGCACAATCGAATTTAGGGAAAAATAATAACCATTTCTCATTTTTAAAATCTAATAAGCGCAAATTATAATATCATTAAGAATAGTATTTCATTACTTTAATGGCTTTACAAATTTATTCCAAAATTATGCGTTATACAATCGCATTTTACGAAAAATAGTGGCCATTTCTCATCTTGATAGTCAAATAATCTCAAAATTATATTACATTAAGGAAAATCTATTTTGTTATTTTACTGATTTTACTAAACATCCTCAAAATTATGTGTCATGTAATTTTTTGAAGAAATGTGGAAGAGTAATGTGATTATTCACTTTGGAAATCTAACTTGTCCAGGAGTTATATTTAAAAAGTTATTTTGTTAATTCACTGAAAAATTATCTTTTCTGCAATTATTCACGCTATCGTACGAATATCGTACGTTCTGAGCAGTATCTTTATTTGACTACTACTCTTTCTTCTTACTCTCAATATTTTGAAGAATCTTAAAGAATACAATTATATCAGAAAGAGAAAAATACATCTAAAGTGCAAGGATATAAATATGGAACATGCATATATATCAGAGTTGAATGAACAGAACGATATTAATAAATACGTAACCTGTTATAAAGACGGCGCTGAAAAGAGAGCAATGACCTGCGAAAAAGAAGTTTGACGCATCCTATTAACCATCACCATTATTATACTTTATAATATTTTAGCAAAGCTAAAATCGCCATGAATGATTTAATAATTTATTACTATGGAAATTTATTTTATTAAGTCATAAGGCATATAACATTACATATTTGAAAAATTAATGTGAATATTAACATATAATAATGTAATGAAGGTGTAAATATATTTTATATAATAGAATATTATATAAGTGAGTTAAATTATTTTTCTATATTATATTTAAAACGCTTATATAATAATTTATAGTTTTTTATAATTTTATATAATTTATATAATTATAAACGTTTAATATGTTAACGTTAAACGATTTAATAAAAACAATTAATTAGAAAGAGTAAATAATTACAACTTAATAAATAATTTACAACCTTGCATAGTATATAAAAAAAAATTGAAAATAGAATAGATAGCCCTTTGTGTATAAAGTAAATAAATAAATTAAGGGTCAGTTTAAATTTCCTCGCAAACTACGAAGATAATAGAACAAATTTTCTTCAATTGTTGGTAAATATAATCTCTACAAAACTAGGAAAAAAATTGTTAATTACTAAAAAACTAATTTAATTATTACTTCTTAATAAAGAGGAAAGGACTTCAAAGGTAACAATATTCTTCCTAAATCAAAATCCTAACATTAATTTCCATCCTCTCCCATAGGACGTAGCCAGCGTGATGAGCTTTTCGTCGAATTCAGGCGGGGCCCTCGGCTGTAGCACGGAAATGCAAGGCGATCGAAGGCTAGGGGCGAAAGTGGACGTAGTGTACAATCTACTGGGAATGCTTGGTAGCACGGAGGGTCGAGAGGACATGAGTGCAACGCTACTCTCTATGAGCAATTCGATAGACAATTGCCTCATAATGAGACAATCAGGATGCCTTCCACTGTTGGTACAACTGATTCACGCTCCAGGACAAGATCCAGAAACCAGAGAAAAGGCATCTCGAGCTTTGCATAATATAGTCTATGCCAAAAGCGACGAGAGGGCTGGACGCCGGGAGGCGAGGGTTCTCCGGTTTCTAGAACAGTTACGGGACTATTGTCAGACTCTGAGGACATCCCTAGAAACGGGACAGGTTCCCGATGACTTAGAGAGGCATCCCGGGCCAACAATAGCGGCATTGATGAAGCTTTCCTTCGACGAAGCTCATCGTCACGCCATGTGTCAGCTCGGTGGACTTCATGCAGTTGCAGAGCTGATCGAGATGGATCATATGGCTCATGGAAGCGAATGCGACGATCAAAATTGCATCACATTGCGTAGATATGCCGGAATGGCTCTGACGAATCTGACATTCGGCGATGGAAACAATAAAGCGTTGCTCTGTTCCTTCCGAGAGTTCATGAAGGCTCTGGTTTCGCAGTTGAGAAGTCCAAGCGACGATCTTAGACAAGTCACAGCATCTGTATTGAGAAATTTGTCGTGGCGAGCTGATACTAGTAGCAAGCAAACGTTGAGAGAAGTGGGTGCAGTAACTGGTTTAATGAAGGCTGCGATGGAGGGTAGGAAGGAATCAACTCTTAAGTCGATACTCTCTGCGCTTTGGAACCTGTCAGCACACTGTAGCACGAATAAAGTCGATATTTGTGCCGTAGATGGCGCACTGGCATTCCTCGTGGATATGTTGAGCTACAAAGCACCATCTAAAACTTTAGCCATTGTCGAAAACGCTGGTGGTATTTTGAGGAATGTATCTAGTCACATTGCTGTTAGAGAAGATTACCGAGCCATTGTAAGAGAGAGGGGATGTTTGCAAGTATTGTTACAACAACTGCGATCACCTAGTTTAACCGTCGTTAGTAACGCCTGTGGAGCTCTGTGGAATCTTTCTGCCCGATGTCCACAGGATCAGCGTCTGTTATGGGACCTGGGCGCAGTTCCAATGCTTCGTAGTCTAATTCACTCCAAACACAAGATGATTTCAATGGGTTCAAGCGCAGCCTTGAAGAATTTACTGAGTGCCAGACCAGGCTGTAACAATCTCGTCCACTTAGACTCGACAGCACGCGGATTAGGACTTCCGACTCTGCCAACTTTAGTTGCACGCAGACAAAGGGCTCTGGAGCAAGAAATAGATCAGAACTTGGCCGAAACTTGCGATAACATCGAGCCTAGCACATCTCCGACTAACAAAGACGACAAGTTTTCGTTCAAGATGGAACATAGCTTCTTGGGAATCAACACGCGAACTTTACGCTCCTACCAGCTACACAATCAGCCTAGCACATCCAATATGAAGTGCAATGGAGTCGCCAGAAGCGAGAGTAGAGACTCTATGCGCTCCATAACAAGCACTCATTCCGACACCATGTTTGAAAGGGTAAATCGACACGTATTGAATGGACTATCTCCTACTGATATTCAGATAAAACAGCAGTCCTCGTCGCTACATTCCGCAGTCGGTTTCGACAGCGGAATGTGCAGCGATGCTCACTCGAAGACCTCTTCGGAGAAGAAGTATACGTTGCGCTACAGAAACGCTATCCCGGATCGTTTGAAGTCGTCAGACGGTTTTAATGGTCTCGTCGACCTTAGATGCACTAATTCTACCATTTCCTGGTCTTCGGCTCCGGATCAAGAATCCGCCTGTTCACAGAATTTGCTACACTCTTCCGTAGAAGACAACTTGCCACAAAGCCTCACGTCTGTGCTCAAGACTGGTAGTCAATCCAGTATTTCCGAGGAAACGGAGTTGAATGTTTGCACAAAAACCGAGTACGTGAGCACGAAGCCTGGAATAGAAACCTCGGCCTCGTTATCATTCGTCAACAACAGCTCTCCTGCGACAGACAACATCAACTTTGGAAACGTCTACGACAAGACTGTTTTGCACCAGCACAGTTCGTTGAATACTATACAACAGGCTATTTCACCGACTGTCAGTTATCGAACAGAGGGAAATCTGTTCAGTGATTATGCCGAGACGGATTTGGATCAACCAACTGACTATAGTTTGCGTTATGCTGAACGAAGTCTGGAAGACGAAGGAAAACCACATTCTCACTATTTCCCGAGTAACGATCAAGAGCTTATCCATGAAGATACAGTAAAGACTTATTGCACAGAAGGAACACCACATGGAACGTCTTTAAATTCTTCTAGAGCAGCATCGGCTTCTGACTTACAAGAGGATAGTCGACAGAGAAGTTTACTGAAAAAGATTCAGGAACAAGGTAAACTGCAAGATACGGAGAAATTGAATTTAGAATGTACTAGAATGGAATGTACGAAAGTTTCGGGTGACAAGAAGGGAAGTCAAATGTTGCAATACTTTGAAACGAATATCAAGGAAAATAATGTTGAGGAAAATGATCACACTTCTGTGAAAAGTTCATTGAGGTTTGTATACTTTCATATAGATAATAAAATTAGCAAAAAGAGCATTTTATTTAAAAAAAATGAAAACTTTAATAACTATTACTTATTACTTATATACTTATTTAATAACTATTATTTTCTTAACAAAAAATGTTTGGATCGTAACTATAATCTTGACTATATATATATATAATATGATTACACATGATTATATCATGATATACATGTTATGTATAATATATACATGTATACATATATGAATATATATGAAAAAATAAATGATAATTCTGTATTTTCTTATTCGCAGCGTAAGAACAACAATTACACAAGTATCTTCGAGCAACTTACAATATGCCGCGAGTGATAATATAGCGTCCAATTCTACAAAAAATAAACCAGGTAAAGTTACAGAAGAAATTGTTTATACGACACTTAACGATACTGAAATATTTTCTCTAAAAATATAGGATTTTATTGAGTATAAAAAATGTATTTATTTTATTATAGAGAAGAAATACGATACACAAAATGGCATGTTTGAAAAAAACGATAAATTTGATAAAAGTTATCCTAGCAACGGTGTTAATTCGTACGTGACTAGTGCATTGAAGGCTTCTGACGATTCAGGATGTAAGGAATTTGAACTAAAAGGAGATACCCGTAACATGCCTTATATATTAAATATAAACAACTCTTCCGAATGTTTAGATCAAGTCAGTGATGGTGATGAGGACGACGAAGATCTGCTTACAGCTTGCATTAATATTGGAATGCAAAATAATAGGTAAATATTTTGATTCGGTATAAATTTACTATAATTATTAACATCCTTGGTAAATGTACAGATCGAACTCAACCTTTCTGATTTCGATGATTTTTTAATATGTTGGGGGGGGGGGGGCATGATTCCGCACAACTTTTTCCTATACATGTAACTGGCGATCGGCCTTAATTTCCGAGATATTTGCGAAAAACTACTCGTTACTGCTACAGAGAATTGTACGTTGAATTGTGCACAAATCTGTGACAGCGTATACGTCTGTTTAGTTGCCAACTGCCGAATAAAATGATCTGGTCGGAATTTTCTTCTTATGTATACAACGGAGAGTGGAACGAGCTTGGATATCCGAGATGAAGGTTCGTACACAACGTGCATAAGCGAGGCTGTAAGAAATGTCTGCTATAACTTAATTAAAAATAAATATTATTTTTAGAATTTGAAGTTTAGATTAGCATTTTTAATTCCGCCGACAATGCTTGCATAAAATGATAACAGTTGTCCTATTTCGTAAAATAATATCGATTATTCATTCGCCTATTATTTTTATAATTCGACAGCGGCCGAATTGGGAAATCTGACCTAAACCCAACACATACATTAATGATATTAATTTTTAATTGAGTTATAATAGTCATTTCTTACAGCCTCGCATATACATATAGTTGTGTACAGGGCCTTTAAGCTCGTCCATAGTCTCGTTTATAAACAGAAGATAAGCAGTCGATGGCAGGCAACCAAATTGACGCATACACTGTCATAGACGTATGATTATAGGTAGAATTCACTGTAATGCTATCGACAGTTTTTTGCGAATACATCCTCCACATATTATAAAATCATCGAAATCGAGGAGGTTGAGTTCGACATGTACATTTACCACATTTTTTTTATTATTTTCGCTAAACGAAATAATTTTTAATTGAAAAATAATTCTTACGTTATTTCTTTTTTTAGGCATAGGCATTCGTTTATAGGAAATAATTTTGAAAAAGTTCCACGAAATGAAAGCAATCTTACCAGGTACCAAACAAGCGTTGCACTAGATCAAATGGAGTGCAATTCATCTGTCGATTCTACCATGAACAGTCTTGATACAAAACAATCGGGATCTGAAGAAATGGTAGATCCCCATATTTGTATCGATAACGTTAATGATAATTCATCGAATATGAATATTGTGTCAGATTATAGTCAAAGTACGGCCAAATTTATGCAAAAGGTAACATATCTATTTCGTGCACACAATTTTATAGTTAACTTTTATAAATTTAATTTCAAAATTTAATTATCTTTGTGTGTTATTTGAAATATTACAATAGAAATGTATAAAAGCAGGCGCATATCTTATAAACATCGAGTTTTCTTATTTCAGGTGACAGAAACTAAAATTCCAATGCATCAATCGAATCAAGTTTTGCAGAATGAGTTGGACAAAGTAAGAAACATGGAACGCGGTTCGATATTAGGCGATGATAGTCTGTGCAATTTCTCATTGCCTTCAAACTTGAGGAATAGTCCGATATTACATGAAACAGTAGTGTTTAACACAGAACCTACACAGCAGCAATACCTGTCTAGTATCGACACCCAATCGAACGAAGACATGTCGTCTTTGATACATAATGATCTTATTGACAATGATCAAAATATAGATGATGATTCTGCTAAGTGGGAAAATGACAAAACATCAAAAACTTTAAAAGACAAAGCGATTGAGAATTCGTCTATACAACGATCTTATACTAAAGTAACAGATTCAGAGAGTAGCGAATCGATCGATTCCGTGGAACAATCAGAACACGCACTTTTAGAATTGTGTATACAACCTGGTTTAACGAAAACTATGGACAATATTCAGCTAAATAAAACCACGATGAACGAAATCGACAATGAATTTGGGGAGCGACAAATTAGTAATTTTAATGAAAGCAATAAAATGTACAATGATACGTGTGAAATAGATGGCATTAACAAAGAAGAAGTTGATTCGAAGCGCAAACTGACACAGAAACCTGCAGACTCAATGAAATATGTGGAGAAGGAAGATGTATATCGGCGTCAAAGAGATCCTGATGCTATGATTGCCTCATTAGATCGGTTAACTGCGACTCTCGTGCAACAAACGGAAGCAATTCGAGAGCGAGATTCGAGCGCGATGAAACAGAGCATATTGAGTGATACATGGAATGAGGATTCTCCTAACGATGTCTCTTTTCCTAGCATAAGTATTAGTGCCCCTATAATCGCTTCATTTAAAAGCGATGTACCAGAAGAACCAGGAACAATCACCTCAGAGTGTTATGAAACAGCAAGTAGCGACAGTGGGCACATGACCAACTCAAAAATTATTCAAAGAGAAGCGATTAAATTGGCTGAAGCAGTGGATGCAGAAATGAATCGACAGAACGAATTAGATACAACTAGTATGACGTCCATGGACTTAGAAGCAATAAAGCCCCCTTCCTCGATGGGAAGCTTACTATCACTGACAGCTAGCTACGCAGGTTCGGGTGACTGTAGTGAGTCGTTCGTTAATCGAGACAGATGTAATTCTACGTCCTTGCCTCCAGTCCAGGCGAAGAACATTTCTTCGACAGATTCTCGAAGCTGTCGTAAGAAATCTCTTCCTTTGGGTGTCGTAGCTAAAAGAGCTCTAAATCAAACTCAGAGTCACACCGGCAGTCTCGAAAATTTGTTGAACGAATGTACTGGTTCGCACTTAGAAAGTGTCAAACCACCATCAATGATGGATGAGTTACCAGACGTTGGCGATATGGAAAATAGTATGTTGAGTGTGGCCAGTATTACATCAGAGGTGGCAGATTCTAAGGATCAAGACCCGCAGAACTTAAGCGGAAGCGACGCTGTTTTTGACTTACTAAAACCTGTCGCAAATGTGCTATCCATGACATGCATGCGTTACGCGGAAGCTATGCAGAATAGTGCAAATAATAGTTTGAGCGAATATCTAGAGAACATCAATCCACCTTCACTGTTCAATGAAGTGTGTGAAATGGATGAGTCAACAGTGGAACAAGCTACAGAAACTATATGCAGTGATACGTTGTGTATTGACGCGGAATTACATACCGAAGAAGCTCCACATCCTGTGATGATAGACAGGATCGACGAAGCAGGTGATACCGACGAAGCAGTTACACCAATTTCGTCTGAATACTGTGTTACTAGCTCGGCAGAGTCCACGCCTAGGAAGCGATTACACAGAAATTTAACACCAAAGCAGAAAAGAACTTTGGCCAAGGAAAGATATAAGACATATACTATAGCTGCGGAACTCGACAAGAAGGAAGAAGAACGACAGGAAAATGTAGTACAGGAGAAGATTGTACGGGGGAAGATTTCACCTTTTTCCAAATTGACACCTAAACAACGTAGACAAGAAGATAGAGCCAGGTTTCAAACACAGGTATTGGAAAATCCCTTCCCCGACATGAATCAAGATCAAAATAATCAACAGGAAATTAATACTACTTATGAACAAGAGAATTCTGAAAAGACAACGGGAGCAACGTCCCCCGTAAAATCTGCTATCCCCACATTGTCAAAACTATCCGCTTGTAAAACGTTGATTAAAAAGCGTGCTGAGCAAAAGAAGAATAGAGAAAGATATCGTACGAGAACTTTGAACGATTCAGAACGTATATTCAGAGATACAGAAAGTAATACTACTGCAAACGCGATAGAAGATAGAATACCAGATTCAACGCACAATATCGAATCGGATGAAATTCAAACCATGTTGGAACAAAATGCAACCATCGTGTTAAATACATTAAACGAATCAAATAAGGCAAATGAAACTGGCGAGGATGGGTTGCTGGATTGTGAGACTATTAGTTTAGTATCAAATGAATCGGAATCAGAACGGAACCTACGGATGCGGTTTGTTAACGGCGTTTCTAAAAAACTAATAGGTTCATGTGCTCAACAAATGGACAATGTACAAGAACCAGAGGACGCTCATAAGGAAACAATCGAGATCGAAGAATCCAGGTCACAAGAAGACATCAGGTATACAGATAATGTGGAAACTGAGAGCGAGGATGAATCTAATAATACCGAGGGACCATCTAGAGAAACAAAAAGGCCCCGAATAATTAAACCAGGAATGGTGAGAGATCCCAGTAATGATTCTAATGCTACGGATAAGTCAGACCCAGAAAGCCCAAAGGCTATTCGCGGGAGAAGAAAAGCTCTCTACTCAAATCCAATTACGCGAAAGCCAACGCCACAATCGTCTCCATTGAAACAGGTGAATCCTGTCAGTGGAATACCTATAGGTCGTAGCAACACCTCACCTATTGTAAGAGCAACTAGAGCTACCACACTGAGACAAAATAACAATAGTCCAGGTACCGCGACGAAAGAATCGACAAAATCAAATATAAGTCCTAAAATGAATCCCAGCTCAACAGATGACAAACGAACGAAGGTTCTATCGGTGGCTGCAAAAAGAGCATCAGTTCCTCAGAAAGGATCGTCATTAACTTTCACAAAGTCTGTAAAAAGGCACAGCACACCTCCAACGTGTTCTTCCTCAAACTATCAACAAGAAACTAAGACGGACATAACGATTAAGCCCTTGGAACGACAAGGAACATTTACCAAAGACGAACCAGAAGTGGAGAATGCACCCACCGTGGAGTCTTCGTCTTCTTCGCCGATAAAGACGAAAATCGCAAAACCCATTAGAGGTGCAACATCCAAGGTACATCCAACGACTGGGAAACCAAAACTTACGCCAAAGACGCATCAAGCGCATCAGTCAAAATTGTCAAAGGGAAACGCTTCAGAGAAGATTCAGTCTTCGAAAGCATTACCGTTACTGGTGGCTCCAAAACGATTACCTACAGGAAAAGTAACTGCAACTCCAAAAATATCAGCCAATAATCAAAATACTGCACAGATAGAAAGCGGTAAAGTCTTTCGAAAGGTAGGTCCTCTTGGTCAGAGATCTAACAGTAATTCCAGTATTGTATCCAACTCCTCAACCGGAATGCAAACTAGAAAATTGGCAAAGGAAGCGACTAGTAAAATTGCAAGCCTTTGGAAAAAGGTAGAGGAAAGTAAAAATAAGCAACGATTTGAGAAACCAGATACTAGGCAATGGCTACAGCCTGGTAATTGTGCTAACGACATGGATACCCCATCTTCAGTGAGCAATCCACCAGCTTTTAGGTTGTTTCGTAGTTCCACGTTCGAAGGAGTGCCCCAAGAGAATGATAATCCCGAATCAGCTTTGTACAAATCGAAATTGAAGAGGCCATTGGTAATGGGCGTACAACCTAGTAAAGTGAAATATAGAAACTCTTGTGACTTGAGTGGAATGAACGCAAACGACGCACCTTGCAAAATTCCTGTAAAGTCTAGCGACACTTCTACATACAAGAAAGACATCGTAGACGTAGTTGATACCTCGGTTGTTCTGCGAAAATCACAGCATACCGAATCCTCCACGACAGAGGTGGATCCTATGAAACGAATATCACGTCTTGGTTCCTTTATAAGAGTAGACTCTGCAAATGCAGAAGGTTCTGCACAAACATACGTTAATGGGACTAGTGTGCGTACACCCGCGTCCGCCATTGTCCCTCCTTTTAATTACAACCCGAAGCAAGATATCCCTTCACAAATATCCAAAGTAACGCCGGATGAAGCTGAAAGCAAATTCAGAGTGACGGATTGTCATAGTGACATAGTCACAGCTTCTACGAGAGTAACAACGGTATAGTGAGAGCCTGTTATAAAGTAAACAATTTTCTTTCGTAGTATTGCTTTTTTGTTTCAGGCTAGTCATTGTACATTTGCTTTACTGCTGTATTGATCGTAAATCAACACGCAGTACATATTACGAATACTCGATAAGTAAGTTGAAGGTTTCTTTCTTACCTCACACATCGTTTAAAGAACACCGAAAATCTTCATAGTATCTCATTAATTTTTACACACTAAAGATAAGAAGAATAATCGTTTGAATACTTTTTTCTTCGTTGCATGTGCATTGGCAATGCAATTTTTATTCCCCCCTTTTTTAAAGAGGTATAATTAAAATGTGACAGCCGAAAATCCTGATATATCATTCCCATTCACTTTGCGTGTTGTATATACATATATTGAGAAATTCCATAATTACGAAGAAAATAAAAAATCGGTAGTACGTAGCAGTAATTATGCTCGATTATTTAATTCAATTTTGTATATATCAAACGTCGATGAAGGATGTAGAAAGTTTAGTGATATGTATTACGACTCATGATGTATATGAAAATATGTCGCTGTACATCTTCGTAATAGATAAATTTGCAAGGAATAAGATCTGTATTTTGTTTCCATCGTAAACTGATTTGTATTCTTTTAATCGAATACAAAGTCTAATTACTTTTTAAAGACTGATAGAAACACGATGAAGATTTGGACGAAACTTGGACATTTTCAGCGCAACAGAATGTTACGATAAAAGCGATAGTGATGTTTATATCGATGTAGCGGTCTAAGTAACTCTAAACTGGCATTATGTGAGGAGACAAAATTTTGTAAACCCTTACTTTAAGTTTCTAGTCTATTTGAAAATTTACAGTTAAAATAGCTTCTATTTTGGTCATATATGTATTACATAAAAAAATCGATTTGCATGCAACAAGTGTCTACTGATTCGATTGTTACCCTTTCTAAAATACACGTAGGTACAATTAAGAGTGTGTACGGATCAATTATGTATTTATAGATCGGAAGGTTTAAGATATTGGCATGACGTTTAATAATTTTACTCTCACACGTTCTTATTTGTTTTTTAATTTCATTGGAAAATTTGCTATTGTTCGAAGCATTTAATGCGTACGATACTTTAGGTTTGTTTCTATATCGCGTCATCTTTCCCTCTACATGCACCCGATCGATCTAAAATTTCATTAGAAGGAAACTGTTTGACACGATATAGAATAGATTTTACTATTCATTATTTACATATTTGTTACGCACGTCTTATACCCTGTTCCAGTTCGAGTTAATTAGATTTAACCCTTCCAACTTGGAACCACATCAGGGTACCTTTATATTTTTTTTCTTCATACAGGATTTGATCTGTACACCAGAATTCCTTTTCAGGGTTCTTTTGTAATCTTCGTCTTTTACTTAGATCTTAAGTATTCATCTTTTGTTATACTGTATTTTAGATTCGGCAGACATCTTAATGATTTGTATATTAATAATTACAGTACAATAAAATTTATAGCTACTAATATCTATTTTGTTTAATATTACATTCATAATAAGACATAACATTTAAAGTTATGTAATATATATAAAGTAATATACAATTATCCATATTTATAAAAAATTTATTTGTCATATAATGGACATTCGTAAAGATTGATGGATTTATCTTCAGATACTGATGCAATCATGTTATTTCTTTGTGGATTGTACTTTACAGCCCATACCTAGAAAAACAAAATGCTTACAAGTCCAAATCACAGATTACCTTTCCTACTTTATAAATTTACAATAAAAATTCCATAATGCTGTATGTAATACAATATCTCACCTGATCATTATGTTCATTGAATGTATATAAGCATTGTCTTTGGGCTAGTTCCCATACTTTAACTGTATGATCGGAACTACTAGATGCAAACTGTTGACCATTTGGAGCAAAAGCAACACCAAGTACCCATGAAGCATGACCTGACATAGTTCCTGCTAAATTAGCATCTTTCCTATATGTAAGAATAAAAAGAAATATATTAATGTTTCAATGTTTTAATCATATTTCTATTTTATGTGAATTGAAACTTTGAATTACTTACACATCATACAGTTTCATATGTCCATCATCTGATGCAGTAAGAAGTAATTGAGAATCTGGTGAGAAACAAAGAGACCTGATAGGCATTGCATGACCTAAAATATTTGAAATACATATTAATAAATGTAAATCGTCAATAGCTTATTAACAAAACTTGTTATTACCTTCCAATGTACGTAAAACTTTTCCATATGTAACATCGAAAATATTGATAATCCCATCAATTGCACCACTAGCAATATATTTACCATCAGGACTCTAAAATAAGTTATTATATAATACAAAAACTATCTTGTGTTATTTTTGCACAAAATTATACAATATAAATGTTTAAAATACATACATAAGCAACGCTTAATATAAATTTTCCCCCTCTGGTATCTAAAGTTTGTTCTTGTTTACCGCTGTCTGTTCCATATAAATGTATTTTACCTGAATGACTACCAGATACAATGAATTTATCATCTGGAGAAAATACCACCGTCCAAATGTCTACAGGACCTACTTCAATGCTTGATATTTTCTCTCCAGTTTCCAAATTCCACAGTTTTAAACTTGAATCTAATGAACTTGATGCACATTCTAAGAGTATGTATGTACATATCATATTGCTTTGCTCAAATTAACGTATTCATTAAAATAAAATACATGCAAATAATTTAGTGTTTTTATTAATTACTTACTTGAACCATCTGAATTAACTGCAACAGATACCACACCAAGTGAGTGACCAGTTAGCTTATATTTTAGTTGTAAACTTTTGTCTCTTTGTTCCCAAACTTTAACAACATCATCGACTGAACCAGTCACTAAATATTCCACTGTTTCATCCTCATTAAATCGTATCGACTCGCTGCCATATAATGAAGAAAATTGTACACGAGATATAAATGATAAAAAATATATCGAAATTAATTACCGTGAATCTTCATTATCCTGCTGTAATTCCTTTTTCTTCTTTAAACAGCCCCAAGCACAGGTCCAAATGCTATCTTCATGAGCATTTTCAGTTTTATTAACTATCGAATACTGAAAAAATGTTTAATTCGGCTTTGCAACTGTCACATATCATGGATAACATAACCTTTATATCGTGATAATTTGCGAATTCATTTATATTCCTCACCATTCTAGAAAATATGTATTATCTCCCAAACAATGATTTTTACGTTCTTTTTAGATTCATATCACTGAGAAATTAGAAATAAATTCCTTCGTCCCGTGTGTGTGTTGTTGTGTGCGTGATTGTAGCTGACTACAGGCAGTTGGATTCATTGAAATCTCATTGAAAATACTCTTAAGATTTTGGGAAATATATAAAACAGTTTATAATGGATAATGTAAATAGAAACGCATAAATAAGAATTACAGTTTGATTTTATTAGTACTGTGCACATTTAAAACAACATAACATACTTCTCTTTATATATTATATTACAATTGTAATTGTAACCTCTCTGTTTGATTTGATTGCACAAATAAAAAGATATCAAAGCTATCTTTTTGAGAATATGATCTAATGACAAAAAATAGAGTACAAAATGTTGAAAATATTTAGATCTGGTAGAAAATTGTATCATGAGTTCCACAAAACTGCGGTGCAAAAACGATCTTTTTTATCAGAAGCGTACCGGTGCGAAAATGCATGGAAAACTCGTCTACAATTTCCGTTACTCCAAAAATGTAAACCAGAGGATTTATTTATAACCTTGGACAATAAATTTTTTGTTGATGGAAAAGTTAGTGCAATAGACATAGATATATTTGCAAATACCATACAAAGCAAAGATCAGGTAGAAGAATTATTGAGTATAATCCAGAAACTACGAAAAAGTGCAGAAACAACAAATACCTTAGATTCAACGCATCATGCTGTCATAAGATACTTATTTGATAATGATCTTACTGAAGAACTTATGAATGTGTTACATGACAGACTTAAATATGGTATTTTTCCTGATTATGTATGTTATAACATGCTCATGGATGCATATATGAAAAAGAAAGATTATGCCAGTGCTGCAAAAGTTGCTGTTTTGCCAATGTTGCAAGAGGATACTGACAATTTGATAACTAATGCACTGTCTATATATGCTTGTCATAAATATTTAGAAAATACAGATACATGGGAAAAGCCATCAAAACCAATAGAAAATACTAAAGAAGAAATAAAAATACGTGTGAATTATCTTAGAAATCCTTTCTTTGATGATCATTTTGATCTTACTGATCCAATTGATTTAATTGGAAAAACACTGGCTTTCCAAGGGAAATTTATGAATAATACACTAGGAAGGACTTGTCAATTAAGAGGTCTAATATTATATAAAAAATATCAAGATGCATCAAAGTCAATAAAACAATGGTTAAATGAAGTTGAAGAAGATATTGTTTACAATGAAGTTTTTAATTTAATTGGAAACGACAAAGAAAAAGTACATAAAGAAAAAGCAACAAATGAATTTGAACAATTAATGTCAGAAGTCAATGTGTTAAAAGAAAAGAATTTGTGTAAGGATAACTTAATTGAAGCATTAGAAAATAATGTTAAATCTGCAGTTGAAAAGCAACACGATATAGATATAAATGATCAGTTGCAGGTAATTGAAAATACATTAAAAAAATACAAAAAGAGTATTAATTAAATCTATTATTTATTATTTTGCTTAATATTTCAGAAATATACTGAATGGGAAGAAAAGAGGCAATTAATATTAAATAAACAAGTAGAAGAAATAAATCGAAAGGCTAAACTGCTGGAAATAAACAAATTGAAGGAAGAAATGAAGAAACAAGAACGATTTTTAACTTTCTTTGAGAATGAAGAAGAAATAGAACTACAGATAGAAGAAATGGAAGCAGAGGAAAAGGAAAGTATGACAAAACTCCTTAGTATACATGGCGCTCAAAGGAAACTGAAGAAATTAGAAGGAGAAAAAGAATATATACCACCCATGATTTAAATTCAGAAAGAGTAATTTTTGACATATTTATAATTTTTGAATAAATGTGTATAGTTAAAAACTTAATAAATTAAATTCTTTCGAAAACTATTTTTGAAGGACTTATAATAATAAGAAACAGTAAGAATATGTATCATATTATTTATCTCTCATATTTTGTACATAATTGCTTAAATGTTTATTATGTAAGTTTATAGCGAATATCTCCAAAGCCACTTATTTCTTAGAAATATGAAAGCTAACTGTACAATTAAAGTTTATGCTAAAAAAATTATTAGGCTTTGTAACAAATAACGTTCCATTTGAGCGTTAATATTGAAATCCATTTATGTCACATCTTGGCCCTCTTGTAAATACGATTAGTGAATTACGTATAATTTTACGTTACATATAACTTTGGGCCAAGGCACAGTTTTAACAGTTACTTTTAAATTTAGAATAACTGTTAAAAACTATTTTATAGGCAGCAATATATCAAATTCTGCATAACTATAAAATTTGGTCTTCGTAATCGTATTTGTTTACGAGGAATGTTCTGTAAA
This sequence comes from Bombus confusus, assembly GCA_014737475.1. Classification (NCBI taxonomy): domain Eukaryota; kingdom Metazoa; phylum Arthropoda; class Insecta; order Hymenoptera; family Apidae; genus Bombus; species Bombus confusus. The sequence continues at coordinate 199,011 of JACXIV010000039.1, read as the reverse complement.
TAAAACAATATAATTTCACTTTTGGTAAAAATTTTCTAATTAAAGTTTTAGCTGATTCTATCTACAACATTAATGGAACTTTACCTGGTCGTTGTTATTACAAATAATATATCGTAATATCACAGATTATGTAAAAATCACGAAGTTTTACTCTGTAATTGTGCCGTTAATTCTGCTGTTTCTTGTTTCATTTGTCTCAAATCAGCAGTTATCCTTTCCAAATTTGCTCCAACATTTTTTGTAGCTTCAGAATCAATCTAAAATCCATTGTAACACTCTAATTATATTAAGTTTCAATAATTTGAAAGCAATATAAAAGTTATCTTCAAAGATATTTGTCATTTACCTGCTCTTCTAAGTCTCTTATTTCTCTTATAGTCGCACCTGTTTCTTCTACTAAACTTACGAGTTCACTACAATCAGAATGAAGTGTGGCTAATAATTTATAAGCTTTCCTTGATGCCTCATTTGTTCTTGCATCTCGAAATATTAATTCATCAGCAACAGTAAAGGACCTTTCTAATCTGCCTGTAAGCGTGTTAATTTCTTTTTGGATTTCACGTGTGTCAGCTAATACTTTATTAATCTCATCTCTTTGTTTTCTAATGTTGTTAATTATTTCTAAAATTCGTTGAGTATATGCGGACCTATTCACTTCTTTAGGGAGTTTTTGAACTTCAATTACTAATTGTGAGTATTGTTGATCTTTGTTACGACATTCTTCTTGTAATTCTCTTTCCTTCTCTTTTAGTAACTTAATATCATCGAGCTTCTTCTGACTCGCACTCTAAATATATATTATTCAATACATGAAATTTTAAATTTACGTGAATAATTTGAATTTCATTTTATATTAAGATGATAGTACTTACAGCTTTAGTAGAATGCTTTTCTCTTTCTTGTCTATACTTTTGGATTAGAGGCACTCTATGTTTCTCCCACTGATTACCTAAATTGATTAATTTATTTGTAGTAGCTTCAATTGCTGCCTCTAGTTTCTTAATATTTTCTTCGCCATCTTGAAACAGATCATAAATTCTTCCTTTGATCTTTTTTTGTTCTTCATTAATTGTTAATTCTTTCTCCTCATTTTGATAATTTATCGTTACTTGTGCTACACTGGTACTCAGGTTCTTGATTGCATCTTGCAATTTTTCTATGTCATTTCTGAAACACTCACATTCTATTTTTATTTTTTCTATCTGTAAGTCTTGTTTTTCCATTTTATTTAATACTTTTTGTTCTATAATCTTAGTTTCTTTAGTGCCATTATCTTTTATCTGAGGTTGCTATATACAGAAAAATAATAAGAAATTAATAAAGCAGTATAGAATGAGACTGTGTGAACATCATCACCAATATTTTTGAAGCTTACTTTGGAAGGTAATGTTCTATCTTTTATTGAATTCCCATTCACAAAATTAACATCACCAGATATATTAGCCTCAATAATTTTATCGCAATATTGTTTATTCAACCAATTTATTTGATCAAGAATACTTATTGAATGTGGATGAAGAGCTCTTGCGTTGTAAGATATCAAAGAAGGTAGAAGTGATGATTCATTTTGCACTTGCTCAGGCACAGACTGCAGATAGTGTATGCAATAATCTTGATATTCTGTAACAAACAAAATTTTCTGATCAAAATATTATTATAATATTGAAATACATTAAACATAAGCAATATTACCTTCTTTACTCCCCATTTTTGGAACTTCTAAATTCACAGATTTATAAGGGATTCTTGCTTGTCCTCTGTTTCTAAATCCCTTTGTATGACAATAATGTGGTAACCATGAAACTGATAGACTCTGTGCTATTGTTGCTGCTATAGATTTTTCTAGTAATGCAATATTGCTAATAGGTTCACTTAGAGGTTTATCACTTTCTTTCGGTAATTTTTCAATAAGAAACATAAAAACTTTTCTTAGGTCTGCTTCTGAGCTATACAAAAATGTTTGGTAACCAATATCACCTTTGTACCCTAATTCCTAAATTTAGAAACATGATGTCAATAAAATTAAAATATCAAAATTACATAAATAATTTTTATGTTTATAAAATCTTACTGAACATGCTTGAGCAAGTGTAGCACCTAGTCGAAATCTGGCTGCCATATTTATAGGTAAAATTGTTGACAATCCAAGTCCTGGTCTTATTATATCTAAACATTTTACCGTTGCCTCTACTACCAATTCTGTGTTAAAACCACTGAGCTTTGTTATATTCTCTGTTATGTCACTAAAAAAATTAACGTTAAAAATTTACAAAATATTTTTATATGAATAATACTTTATTTAATTTTGAATTGTTAAAGCAGAGCTAAGTGATGTAATTTACATAACATATGTGTCAAATAAATATTATTTAAGTTGATAATCAAACTCTGCGATATACATGTAGAACAAATTAAAATAAATATTTCTATACACTCTTACAATTAATTCCATAAATTATATCACACTTTTGCAAATATTTATCAATCATTTAGTATTTGCAAAAATCGTCTCAATGTCGCGCTCTATATATATATATATATACATATTTTTATCGTAATGTCTTTCTGTTTGATAAAATAAATTACAAATTATTATTTGGAAGTATAAAATATAATTCACATAAACATCACCGCCCACTTTCAGTCATATAAAATCGGTTGACATCAGATATCAAAAGTTTATTAAATACATAAAACGTCGCTGAAAATAAATCTTACCAGCCTATTTGACGCAATGAATGAATAATTATATTGTCAACTTCCTCCATCATCCGTAAAAATGTGAAAATTCTATACTCTTTTACTATATTATTGTATCGAAAGAAATTTAACTTGAATTGCACAAATCTAACCTGTCCATGAGTGAACAAACATTTGTGCACTATTATACAGATGGCGCGATAAATTATCAGTTTTACCAACGCGAAATGTATTCATACATATATTGATCGTTTTATTATTTCTTGTCTGTAATTTATATAATAATCCTCGAAAAAGAGATAAAGTTTCATGATTATTACTGAGACAAAATGAAAATAATATATAACATATAATGTAATATTATATAAAGCTATAAAACAACCACAAATCTTTTCTTAAATTTTTATTTTATGCAAATAAATAACCAGATTTACTATTGTACCAAAAAACCTTGAACATTTTTTGTTGTCACGTGATAATAATTAATTTTGACTTTTATTTATATTTGTACAAAAATATTCGATTAGAAATTAAGATAAAAATTGTTTTATTTATATATATATGTAATATGTACAAATTGTTCAGATTATTACTTCTCATAGTGTTTTAAACAATTATATAAATTATCGTTTAAAAAATCTATTTAAACCATAATGAAACTTTATCCTTTTCTATTTTCTTCACAAATCTATCAGTTACAAAAATAACGTTGGAAAATAATAGCTTAAGCATTCTCTATTATATAAAGATTATAACAGCTTTATTTTTCAATAAATTTTATTTCTCAATAAAAATCAACCAATACTCGGACTCGTTGAATAAATTCAAATCAAATAAAAGTGAAAAAATATGGAATTCTAAATGAAAACGAAGCGATTTATTTGTATGTATTTGGTATTTTAATTCGTAAATTCGGATGGATCTTATAATTTAAAATTACGCGCCAGCTTTCAGCCCCGACTACGAGAATCGACTTGTAGGCAAGTTCACGTGACAAAGTAAAGATCAATTATTCGCGGCGAGATCCGCACTCCGCGGAGTCGTGCGTTACGTTCTGTACGCGTCAACATCAGCTGTTGTTTCGCTGTCGCGTGAAATGACAGTTTCGTGGAGGTTCATAATGTGGAAATCGTTTTCGTGAGGGTGCTTCTTCGTCTACCGCGGAGGTGAGCCGTATCTGATCTTTTTCTCCGGGTAAGATGAACGGGAGCTTGGGAATAATGCGCGGACCAGAGCAACATCCACAGAGATTCGCGGATTATTTTGTCATATGCGGATTAGACAAAGATTCAGGCTTAGAGCCAGACAAATATTTCGGTGAGTCTCACTATTCTTTTCTGAGCATTTTTGATAAAACGAACGATGGTCCTCTTGATACGAATCGTTTAGTATTTACTTAATCTCCAATGAGAGTTGGAATCGCTGTTACGAATGTTCGGTGGCTTTTATGGTCTGACAGAAAGACTGTGCTACTGTTGCAATTTTCGAAATCGCTAGATTGCGCAATGATAGATCATATATCACAGAGCACTGTCAGTTATTTACGTCTATAAGATAGCTTGTATTCAAGAGTCCGAAAAGATTCATTAGTTCTCATTATCTTTTCATTCTTGGTTTGTCGAATTTTTTTTGTTGATTATAACATTAGTTTCTTTGTTAATTAAAGGGCGAGTGTTTATGTAGAGCATAGGTTGTATAACTACTTGTTTTATTTGCACGTGATTTACACGTGAATTTCAATCGATGCCATTGCACCCTTTATAAAATATATCCCTTTGAGCGGACTCGTTGACAGTTCTACGAAACACAGTATCTTCTCGTAATATAAAGTGATAAAATATTTTTAAAAATTTTGTATGTAGTATGTAGGTTACCTTAAAATAATTTTTCGGCGAAATAAATTCTAATGTTGCTCGTAATTTCAAGTTAATTACAAATAGAGTAACAAATTTTATTCATTTTTATTCTAATTTACAACACAGCAGTTAAAATTATACAATACTTATTACAGTTTACAGTAGTACAGTATATTTTATTAAAATTCATTTCCTAAGCTGCTTTCGTTTTAAATATTTTTTATGATGTATATCAATATAACGAAAGTTTTTGGTATTATCTGTTCAGTTAATTTTTTTAACATGAAAATCTAACTCATTATTATAAATAGAATTTTTAATTAAATTACGAAATATTTGTATAATACATTGTTTCAAGCAATAAAATTTATCTCGATCTATATTAGGTGCTTATACTTTATTAGGCGTAATCATTATTATCGATAAATTGATAATTGACGAAGCGAAATTACATTTCGCTTATTCACGTGTCCGATTGGTCAATGCCTTTATTTTTGTAGAAGACTTGTAAACATCACAGTTTATGTGCAATGATTAGTAGTTCGGAGCAAGATGAGAAAACAGGTAGTGTCGTTGAAAATGCAATTACTAGCCTAATTTGTTAGTCAACTTTGTTGAATATTTTACTGTTGGTCGACTGATGGTTAGCAACACTTAGCCGTGCTAAACCGCTCGAAACGCGAACAATGAGGACACAGGAAGCAACGGATCTTCTTGGGAAGAAAGATGTTTCTCTCGTTTGAACGATTTTTCCTGAGAACGACTTGAAAGATGGTTTTACAGAGTAGTAGCATGTCGTCGTCCAGAAAATTCCGCATTAGAAACTGCACGTGTCCAGTGATGACTATCTGTTCTGTTATAGCGATTGGCCGCAGCTTCTTGTGTTTATTTACGTAATTTCTACAAACTTGGCGCAATGCTTATTTTGGATTAGCATTTCACGGCCATGTTTGTTTTTCCCTTACGCTCTATTTGCTACTAATGCTTCGAAATAAGACTTGCTTCCTTTATATGGTAGGAAATAGGAAGTTGTGAAAATGTAGTTTTGAATAAAAAAATAGAAAAAATTGTAATTGCGGGTTTTTGCTTTACGTAGTACAATTAAGGATCGCTTTTTACTATTGCCTCCATTTCTGTTCATTTGTATTCGAAACGAAAATTACGCATTTATGTTATCATACATTGTCACATGTATTACGTACATATTACAAAACACGAAGCAAAGGTTTTGATAAAGACAGTAATTTATTATATGTGACACAAATGCGTCTTAGTTGTTATTGAATTATATACATATTATATATAGTCAGTTACTAAAGTAAACGTATTCTTAAATAGAGAATATTAGATGTGGTAAAAATGTTAGCTCTACAAAGTTTTTCGACACGCTAAGACACATATTGATAAAATATAATACAATTTATTCATTTTCACCTTTATTAAGAAATAAGCATTTAAAAAAGATATAACAGACAATGTTACAAAAGATACATATTCCTATTATACTTACGTGAGATCAAAAAGTAGTAGGCTCAATATTATATTTTCAATGTATGTATTAATATCTTGTGAGTCTTTCGTAAGCATCAATAACATCCTACTATCTTCTCGATGTTGAAAAAAAAGTTTTGTAATTTCTGATCTACTTTTATCCCAAGATTTCAATTTTTCTCATTCCTTTTAGAAATATACTAATAATAATTATGTCGTTATGTAAATATAAATAATTTTATGACAAAATGCATTTTCAGTTTCTTTGTTAAGTTAAATACACAAAATTCAATAAATATACGCAGATATTCGTGACTAAAACCGTATGTAGGTATAACTTGTATTTAATCATATATACAAATACATAATTACGGTATTATTATCTTGTCTTATATTTCTCACTATTTATTAAATTCTTTCGCTAAGTACATATAAAATCTCCACTTGGAAATCAATGAAACAAAACAATTTACAAATGAGTAATTGCTTTGTCCTTAGAAGTATATTTTGATCAAGTTATATGTGCTTACTATTTCTAAACAGACGTACTCAAACGAGATACATATGTTCTCATACAAGAGCATCAAATGTTGTTCTTAGTCGATCGTGTCAGCTTCTTGGAAGAATTTATGTAATGTCGTTAGTTTTCCAAGGTGGACGGACGTGAGGCGTAACTCAATCCTGAAAACTCGCGCGCTAGCCGATGAAAGTGGCTGGTATTGAGTTACGACACACTTGTTTCGCTACGAATTTCTACGGTTGTTAAGTGCAACACGTGTGTGCATCGTGGCGTATGGTATTCTACTATTGTTGCTGAATCAGCTTACAATATGATCATACCGCAATTTATCACTAGCTTCTAGTATTATACACTAACATTTTACGTTTATGATTTAAGTTCCTAAGAAATATAAAGTAATGATTTCAATTAATAATTTTGACCTGAATTAAGCTCCTAGTTACGAGAAAATTACAATAGATTAGCAATTAGTTGTTAATGAGACAGTTATGAGGTTTTAGCTAGGTGAATCTTTGCTGAAAGGAATTTAATTTACTTTTAGAATATTTTAAGTGTATTTATCTATTTGAAATTTTTAAGTTTTAATTACTCGTTTTGAGAAAAAAATTTTGGGCTATAATTAGATTATAATAAATATTATCCTATCTTCTTTGTCATTAAAAATTTCACTTCTAGTCTAAATTTCTTAATACCAATTTTATATATTGATTATAATATTATAGAAAATCCAAAATATCGAAAAAACCTCGAAAATTAACTTCTTTTTATAGATTAATTTTGAATGTTTTAAAAATTAATACGTAGAGTGTTTCTACACCTCCAATTTTTTTTTTTAATGGAAAATTATTTTTTTTTTTTTGTCAAATTTCTTTATGTAGAAGTAAATGTTGTAATCTTATCCAAAAAAAATGTACTGATAAAAAAATGTACGGATAAAAGTATGTTGTATGCATGAAGACTTTGTCAGTATAAATTGAAAAAAACGCGGCATGAAACGAGACGTAGTTTGTACTTTTACCAACGTTCGCCTGAAAAATACTCGGGCTATAAATTGAAATGTAATTCTGGTGCGCCCCAGAAGCGTATCTCATTCTGCGCGACGAACAAAGGCTAATTGTGAACAATGGCAACAAGAAGGAGATAATTCCCGCTTTCGTTGAATTGTAACCTTCGACCTCGTCCGTTCGACGGTTTAGCCGTGTCGTGTAAAATGAATATTCTCAGTGACGCGTTAAAAGATTTGCTGATGAAACCTATTTAATTTTCAGATATCAAACATTTCATAATAGCTATCTTATCAAAATTGCGTAGCCACTTTTTTTATATCAAATATAATTTTTCTAAAATATGAACTCGGATGGAACTGTACACAAATTATGGCAAATTGGAATATTAGTGGATAAAGTTAAGTTTGGCGTAAAATGTAAATATAAAATAATTGACAATTGAATGAAATTGTTAATTAGAAAAATTTCTGATAAAATAAATGACCCGTAAAATGCATTTGGTTTGCAAAAAAAAGAAGAAATTTATACAAATATGTTATACAAATACACGATGAATTTAAAAAAAAATTTTTGCTTTATACGTTTACAAAAATTGTTTTATACGTATTGTATCTTAGGTTAATTATAAGCAATGAAAAAGCATTTGGATTACTAACAAAACCAACTTGTTTTATATGTAAGAAAATTTATAAGAATAAGAGAAATAGGAAAAGAGGAGGAAAAAGTTAGGTGGCTTTCCGTATGGTATATTTCCTGGTAGTAGTTTCCTGGAGTTTTTCTAAAAAAGAAAGTTCTCGAATAAAGCGCGGTGCGACAAAGAAACGGAGGGAAATTCTAAAGATACTGCACGCTGAGAGCAGCTGCAACAGATGCAGCGCAATGCATCTTGAGCAGCCTGAACACTCTCAAGGGTAACAAAATTAATCAGAATACAAGAGCGTTTCGAAACGAAGTTCATTTATTTGTTTAGCGTTGTATTAATAATCCAGTTGGGATGTTATCTAAGGCTTTTTAGTCAATTAAATTCAAGATATCATATTAAATATATCTCTAATAATATACTTTTATTATATTAGAACATTTTTTTAAATAGCAAAATCAGTTTTAAAAAACATTACACAGCTATTTTCTTGCAATTGAAAGTCATTGGTGAAAAACATAATAAGTCACATTTCCTGCTTCTTTATAGAAGAGCAATGTAGAAGTTTGATATATGTAGTTTGAAACAGTTTCACATCAAATCTATATTTTCATTTGATTTTGAGATTATGTGTTTTTATCATTTTCGTGAACATTACAAAAATATTAATAAGGTTATTCTTTCTGCACACTAGTATTACTTAAATTAAATTAACATAAGAATTATGTCAATATTATTCATTTCTTACAAAACATCGTGGGTATATTTCTACTTTCAAAAGACTTGTGTCTGTAGATCTATCAAGTCATTTCCCTTTTCAATTATTTTATGTTAAAATATTTCTTCTTATTTATTTCTTAGTTATTAAGTGATGTAAATGTCAGAAAATTAAAAGGGAAATTATATTTTTGCTATGTGCTAACAATAACATGCTAACGATAAAAGAAAACTGTGGAAGAAGATACGTCACATTTTCTATTTTTCATATATGGATAGTTTTAAAGTTCAATATATAGTCAATTAATTCCTTGTTATACAAATTATCTTTCCATTTGATCTCAAAATTGGATTTATTTCAATGCTAAACATTCTTTTTTCAGCTTCTTTTTGTTTTAATAGTTATACTTCTAATTTTTACATTTCGTTAAATATATCTTTGAATCTAATAGGTTCTTTCCACTTCTATTTATTTTATATTTAAGTATTATTTATAAGGTGACATTAAATTCAACAAATCAACGAAGATATGCTCATTATGTGTTTTTTCCCCACAACCTCTATTTTAAATATTCACTATTTGAAATAATACATGTTAATTTTTTAAATTATTTATATAAAAAGATATTTATATCGATACATATATACTATCTATTAATGAACAAATAGTTTTGTAAATTATAAACATTATAAATATTATTTGTTCTCGAATTATATACAATTTATTTTAAGAAGATAATTGAATTTGTTTGTAAAAATGAATAGTAGTGTATCGAATAAAACAGTTGTCATTTACAGGTTTGTTACTTTGTGGTTTGGATGATTTTCGGTACAATAGATTCACATATCTCCCAGTCCCAATAGAAGCAGCCAGTATGCTCAAACTCACCCATTCGTCAATTTAATATGTTGGTATAGTGAGACGGTTCGATCGATCCAGTCGCTCGCAAAGTTCAGCTATTAAATACGTCTGCTTCGTTATGGTAAACGATGCTTGTCAGAGGATTATAATAAGCCAGAAAAATAACTTTTCTTAATTGAATTCTAGTTTACAACTATTTGTGAGGAGCATACCTTATAAAAGTGAGTCTATATATTTTAAAGTTACCAGAAACGTCAATTATTAAATTGTTCATATGAACCGATAAATATTGAAATCGATGTTTATCGTGGCAATAGGTTGCCGATAATTATTAGTATTACTAGATAATTATTAGTAGCATCTGCATTGTTGATATTTACCGATATGTATTTAAGTGAATTTCAAAATGTTATTATGAAAGGTAAAATTTCTGTACAAAGTGTGCGAATATTGAAAGAACGTTACACATGCACGTTACAAATGGTGCGAGAAAATATAGTTGATAAAAGTATCATTTCATCAGGGATAGATGAAAATAAACAAGATTGTTTAAAAAATTTACTATATATTATATTGTATAAGAATTATACTGTGGGCTTAGATTTGTGGAATAGGTGATGTCAGAGAAATTCCATAGCTCAAAATTAGAAGAAAACCAAGAGTAACAAAATTACGTAGCAGGCTTCACTTTTGAGTGGATAAAGTTTGAAAACATGGCAAGTAACATCTGTGTTTAACCAATTTTCGACTGTATCTGAATGAACAATTAACAGGAAGTTATAATATATGCTAAGATAAGTCGAAAATGCGAAATAAAATTTTTGCCCCTGTAGTCTCGTTCTTGAGAGCTTATGTTAGAATTAAAAAATTTCTCGCGTACATGTGTACCGAACTATTTCTTGACTCGATATTTCCAAAACGACTTTTTCCACTTTCCAAATTCCCCTTTTGTCAAATCGAAGCTTTAAATAAAAAATTTTACTCATCAATTTATTCAATCGATTCATGCATTTTCGACTTATTATATTTTATCATGTAGGATATGTAATCCTCGGTCGATTGTCTGTTTCTATCTTGTAAAGAAATTAGTAAAATTTTCGTATATTTACTTTTAAACACAATTTGGTTGAAAATGAAGACATCAATGCAATTTGATTATTTTAATATTATTCCTCATTTTCGCATTATTATTCATATTATTTTGGACTAAATAATTCTTCTGATATTGGAAAATCTATGGTAAATTATAGTAGATTTTTCATATTACGTATCTGCACATATTAATTGGGTATTTTGAGTAAACTAGGGGAATATATTTTACATTTTGCGAATATTGTCAAATGTTACATACACGTATCGTTTTGATAGTAGAGTTTTCAATTTTCGTAGTTTTTTTTACTAAAGAACATATTTATCCATGGAAATAGAGTAAATTGTGTTTCCACATGTTTCAATATTGAAGAAATCGATCAATATTTGATTCGATCAGTTTTAAGAAAACTTTTTCTTATTGTTATTACTTCTGGAAAGTTTAATTATAGGCACATACATATTCGGTGTGGTAATTATTTCGTATAGTTTAAAATGAGGATAACGATGAAAATAACAGACATAATAAATGCAGGAGAAAGTACGATAGAAATGTTGTGCTAAATAGGAGAACCGCTTATATAGATGTAGATATGATATACACTTTTTGAAATAGAATAACATTTTTAGAATTGAACCAAGTGACGAGTTTTTTTTTTAGAAATTAGAAGAATTTATCTACTAGGTGACGTAAAAAAACTTTCCAAAAGACTTCCTACAATCTTTTTTGTGTCTCTGTGATGAAAGTTTAAACAACACATTTTGGAAATTTATATGTTATACATAAACCTTCTAGCTTATCGAAAAAAGAAAAAAGTCAGATCATTCAATCCCTTTTTTAAAAAAAATTGTTCTGTTTTATAGAGTTCAAATATAAATAACAGTAATTGTACATACATCAATTTTTGTAAACTTATCTTTTTATTTCTTCTAAAATTAGTATTACGAATGGTGTTTCAGTTATAGTATAACTATGTTATAATATAATGTACAATGTACAATATTATAATAGTTTTGTATTATTTCTTCTATTATATGTATTTTACGATAATATAGATATTTAGAAACTTTTGTGATTTCAGGAATGTAATTGTAAAAGAGATGTCCATATTTTGTTAGTAAAATTTAATTAGTTACCTATGCATTTAATACCAAGGTCACATATAATTCATAAAGAAAGAGAAGCTTCCAAAGTGATATTGAGTTAATTTAAGAACTAACGCAACAAATAACAAGGCAACACATAATCTAAGTATAATATCTAATCCACATTAAAATCATCTAATTGCTGTTCGTTTCTGCGAACTGTTTTCTCAATTCAAGCAAACGTGGTTAGGTACGTGTATGTTTAACTGAGCATACATAATTCGATCGGCGTACGGTATAATGAAAGGAAGGGAAGAATACATTGCATTAACATGTAATAGTCCTCGATGCACTTTAATTTAACAGGAAACATATAGACTTGTGCAATCACTGCATAGCTGTAATATCGCAGTAGCATTGAAACTTTCCAAAAAAGTAATTTTGCTATAATTGCAGGCACTATCGAAATGTGTCTAAATATAGTAAATATGTATGGAGTCGATGTTGCGTACGTCGCATAGCGTGACATTTTAATACTCTGGCAAGATAAAATTTAATTTTGATACAAATGTATACAAATTTATTGTGAATTTATTGAGAATGAATATTATGAAAGTATTAGAATATCCATTTCGCCAGAAAACATACAAATTGTTCGAAAAAATAATCAATATTTAATGGTCTGATAATAATGACTGAAAAACTGACTTACTTCGTTTGATCATATATCACGTATTACATATTACTCACGTATTACTCGAATTTTTTTTACAATTGTATTATACCGATATCCTAGCGTGAAACTTTTGTGTATGTACTGTTATATGCTATTATTCAGGATATGTTCATGTTTTTTTCAATATGAATTTTATTAATCTTTTAGATCCTTATAACAATTAACATGTAATTTAATTTCTCTTTTTACAATTAGGCTTTTAACACAATTTAATTATATCTACAATATTAATTTTTTATTTATAGTTGGACTTAGAGGCAATACAATAGATACGTAAAAGATTATTTCAAACAAACGATGACATCCATCATTCAATGTCAGTGTTTGTTTTACTTTACGGTAAACTGATAATATTTTGGCATCAATGTTACAAATGAAATAATTTTTCTTTTTTTAACGTATTTTTTGATATATTTTAGTACTTGTTTAAAACTAAAAACTTCACTTTATAACACTGAAAATTTTAAACAAATTTTATTTTGCATATGTCTTATTCAAAGTCGGTTGCTTCTAAATTTGAAAATTATAATTCAAGTGACAAGTTATAAAGTTGGAAATTAAGAATCGCATCAGTCTGCTACTATCAGTTTTACTTTTACTTTTGCTACCATTTTTCTAATGCTTTTTTTATTTATTCATTTAACTGTTTTAAAATATATATATACGAGATACTTATCAACATTTAATTGAATATTATGTTTTATATCAATAAAACATTTTATAAACATACATACATAACTGTTAGAAACTAATATTTCTTAGAATATTTGTGTAAAATTATTTTTGTATGTAAATTACATTTAAGCAAGGTAATTTATTATTTTGACATAAAATATATAGATGGCACAAATTTTTAATAAAAACATACACGTGGTGTACATATTTTGGGAATATCTTCTAAGTTTTGACCAGCTCTTTGAAAATACTCCTCTGTGCGTCACTTTTTTTTTGATTCTGATTCGTTTCTCTTTACATTCGGTGAAAAAGGCGCGTTCAATGTTTGTGTACACGCACCATTTTTGTGGAAAAGGATTTGTGCGACAGAACTCATGTAATGTATTTATTTTTATCGTTGTTTGTCTGCTCACGAATTTTACGGGTCATTACGTTTCATTGAATCGTCTCGTGACAGCAACTATCTATGTCGTACCATTGATTTGAAGATCACCGACTTTTGGAATTTGGTAGGAACAAATGTCGATGCCAATGGTGATCAAGTTTGTCTCCGAATATTGTAGTCGTATTTCTTTTAATTTCTTGTAGTTAGTAGAAATAATTAGTATCCATTAGTAGGATTCAACTGAACTTGCAGCTCACTGTTTATTGTTTAAAGTATTTTTTTCTTTTCATCTTCTTCCGCTCTATCTGTTCTTTTCAACCCAGTTGTGTTTTTTTTAACGTTAACAGTTATCTGAAATTTGAACAAAATATGAAGAAGTAGTCCTTATTGATATGTACGATTTCTAGCTTTAATTTTATGCTAAACATCTTAAAATATTTCAAATCTGTTTTGCTTGCTAAAACAAAAGTAAGATTGAAATAAGTATGTATATATATAAAAATTCGAGCGATACAGAAAATTATCTTACTTTATTTAAAGAACAATATAAACTATTAAGACTAAATTATTTTCACACAATATATACTATACCATATTTGAATGGTTATATACGTATTACAATTTTCTGATCAGCATCTGATTGGTTATTTAAAAGTTAAATTAAATACATTTCCTTAATTGAGTCAACATTCTTTTTTAGAGGTCATAACCGAAGATGATTATAACTTTTGAAGTTGTGATTGTACTATGTACTCACATCAATGACATTTACAATACTTAGCCTATTAATATCAATTAAAAGTATACATATCTAGTTATACACAAAGGATTTTTTATATTTTAGTTCCTACATCATTCTATTTTTCCTTTATTTCACGACGGAATATAGGAAGAACTATTCTGTCTAGAAGAGTCTTGCTTCCGGTAAACAGTATAGGTTATCAGTAAACGATGGCTGTTTACGCAAGGAAAACACATTCATCTAGCAAGCACGCGGGACATATATCTATGTCACATAGTATATATTCGTACGATAGTAGATAATCATTTGATTATCTTTTTATTGCTATACAGGGTGACACTATAATGTATCGTTAGCTGTTCAACATTTAAAATCATGTTTAATTTTATAGTAGCATAGTGCACCATTACTATCATGAGAAGCATCAATGAAGACGCATTAAGACAGTTATTATATGACGATTTAATGATCAATAAACCTGACTTTATGAAATGGACCTTTTATTAATGTTAAGTACGATGTTAGTACTGCAGTAATACTTTTTATCATAATGTATGTTCTTATAAAATATTGATGAGATTTTGATTTCATATTATATAAGTACACTACCGCTCAAAAATATCCGGATACCTTTTTCTGACAGAGTGAAGTTCAATCAGAAGTTTACGGGAAAAATGATTTACAATTATTTTATTTTTTATCATCGTTACAGCTGTATATAGTAAAATATTAGGTAATTATCGATAAATCCCTCACCTCATCGATGATGTATTATTAATAATATTGATGATATTGATGATGTACGATTTCTTAATATATTATAAAAGTCAACATTTTGAACAATTTTTTTCTATACATATAAATGTCGCACGGCCCTAATTTTTGTCGGTACTACTACAGTGAATTCTACCTATAATTATTCATCCGTGACAACGCATTAAAAATATGGTTAAATAAAATGTCACCTAACCCAAATCTCTATATATTATAAACAAAAGATAAGAATTAGATTTGAAGTAGGCTTTATTTTATCTCACTGTCGTAAGGCGGTCGAGAACTAATACTAGCACATAAGCTGTCACGGATGCACAATCATAGGCAGAATTCACTGTAGTAGTACCGGCAATTTTTTGCGGATATCTTGAAGCTAAGGCGGAAACAGTAAAATGCTGTTTAGAATCATGTTCTTAACAACATGCTCTAAAATCATCGAAATCGGCGAGAAATAACGTGCTATAACATACTTGTCATTCATTGTCTTGTCGAAATTTGTGGAGCTATTTTGTTGTTTGAAAAGCTCTGAACTATTTATATTTTCTGAATTATAAATCATATGGAGATTTGTCTTCTATTAACACCAGGACCAGAGATGTTATTCCAAACTGTAAATAAACATGATGTAATTTTAAATTAATTGTAAATTGTAATTTAATTAAACAATGTACATCTACATTATTGCTATTTTTTAAACAAAATTTAAATTTACAATGCATTGGTTCGAATAGTAAAAGTTACTTTTAGTCCTCAATTTGTAATTAGTTTAGAAATTTAATAAAATTCATATGTGTATGTACTATTACCGTAAATCTATCAAGTGATACTTATCAGCGGTTATATAACGTATACGTGCACAGTGTGTATAAAAATATTTGTACAGTTCCGTTTGTTCTTTTCGGTGAAACTATAGAAAAGCTAATTACCCGCCGATTTAGATGATTTTTTAATATGTGGTGAGGGACATGATTTCGAACAACTTTTTTTCTATACATATAAACGGCGGTTTCGCTTAGTGTCCGAGATATTCGCAAGAAACTGTCGGTACCACTACAATGAGTTCTATCTATAGTTGTGCGTTTGTGGCAGCGTATGCGTCGGTATTAGCTACCGGCCGCCAGCTGCTTATTTTTTGTTTATAAACGGGAGTTCGTGCCTCTTTGAAAACCTCGTGCGCAACGTGACATGCGAGACTATAATAAATGTTATAACTCAATTAAATGTGAACATCATTATATGTTGGGTTTGGGTTACTTTTTTCAATCAGGCCGTTATGAGGCGGCCGGCTACGCTTCCGTGAGATGAAAATAATTATATCTTTCGTAAAATAATATCAATTATTTATTTGCCTACTATTTTTATAATTAATTTGTTGTCATTTTACGCAAGCGTTGCTTCGTGGCGGCCAGATTAATCTAATCCGAATCCAAATCCAAAACATTGATGATATTCACTTTTCATTGAATTATAAGCTGTAATAGATGTTTCTTACAGCGTCGCATATGCATGCTGCGCACGAGGTCTCAAAGCTTTCCCGACCCTCGTTTATAAACAGAAGATAAGCTGTAGGCAACCAAACTGACGCGTACACTACACAGAAGCACAACTATAGGCAGAATTCGCCGTAGCGGTACCGGCAATTTTTCGCGAATATTACAGAAACTAAGCAAAGTTCACTTCTTACATGTATAGGAACAAGTTATTCAAAATATCCATTTCTACAACATATCCAAAGATCATCGAAATCGGTGGGTAGTTAGCTTTTCAACAGTTTTATCTTCTGTTTTCCTTAACATTTACGTATTGATCAATTACGTCTGAACATTAAACAGTCCATCAATCAAAGTAATACTTTAATCTAATTAGAAAAAAAAATTGATATCGTAGGAGTGGTATATCAAGGGCAAAAAGTGGAAGAGATATCTTGATAGGCGATAAAGTTCCAGTTTTTAACACGTTAAAATACACCGTGGAAAATATATCATGTGTAATTTCCTAATGTTTCTTTCTCCCTCCTTGCGAGCGTGGGTGACGTCATCATAAACGGGGTCATTTATGCGCGAAGGGTCCACGTCATTTAAGTGCGCATTTAAAGGGCGGAAGTATGGTTGCAAACCAAGTCCGTATAATCTGTTTGAGCTGCGCGAGCAATCATTCCTATGTGTTCCAAAATGCTTATAAACTTGGATTGTTCACTGATTGCATGGATTATTCTTCTTATCTTGGATTGTTCATTCAATTTATGCAGTTTTATCACGTTGATATTTCATTATACTAATTGCTTTTAAATAGTTTATTTTCAGAACATTGATCTTTATTCCCTTAAAACGCAGCTATATACTATTACTTATCCCTTATTTTATTGCAAATACAGAAATCGAAACTCTTTCTGAAAAACAGTACCGGGCATAATTTTATAAACATATAAGTAATAAAGTTAATGACATAAGCCTTCTTTCATTTCGACACATTTTCTTATAATTATTTCTAATGAATTTTATGTTATTATTTTATATAATGCATTGTTACGATGTATTACTGTAGTATTATTATCTTGCTATATATTATATGTTTATGTTAAGGACAAATATCAATAAAAATAATTATATAAATTATACTTACATACGAAGATTTTATTTTTAAATCATTAAGCATATTGAGATATTAGATACGATTTATCTTTCTAATATAAAAATTTAAGACTGTTATTTTACTACGTTATTACAGAGAGTGAGTCATCTGGTAGTAGAGCTTAAAATAATCTACTGTTTTTAGTGGCGTGAGAAAATGTCTCAAGTGCGAAAAGTATGTTTTCAGAAAGTACATAATGCCGTAAAAAATTTTGTCACTGTATAGGTTCGTTACTACGTGAGCGGTGGCGATTCATTTTACATGCGATACCTCTTTCTTTTGAAATTATAATCTGATCGTTAAATATCATAGCAATTAATGTAAAAAGACGTTTTCTTATATATAGGTTATTTTTTACTTAATTATTGAAATGACAATCATGTTATTGTAAGTACTAATCTATTCATGACAAAATTATCAATTATTATTGATATATGATCCACGCACATATTTTTAAGTAAAAATATGTATCTTTTTTAAGTACATACTTAAAAATTTTTAATTAAACAAATCGAATGCCCCGTTTAGTTTTGCAAATATTTTTCATAAATGATAATTATGTTAATGTATCCTATTTGTAAAAATCATATGTTATCAAATGATAAAGTTTATAAATTTCTTTTTCAATTGCTTCGTACTGATCTAATTGAATAAGTTAATTCGGAGATGGGGAGAATTAGCTAAAGTGGAAGTTTAAGAAGGGGATGATCCTGTAACTGAGACATTCTCGTGAAATCGCTCTAAACTGGAATCGTATCTTCTTTCCATACTCGAAACCAATATGTCTAAAAATAACATTTCACACTTCCGTGGTAAGATAATACAACCCTTTCGTAGATTGAGAAAAAGGTGCAGTATTTCGAGGAAAAGGGATGAAATGTGACGCGATGAATAGTTTTATGATAATTAAAAATTCTACTGATGTTATTATTAATAATTAGTTGATACTTTAATTCTGCATTAATTGAAAATTGTTATCCGCATAATTTGTACGAAGAGACATTGCAAATAGTACCTAATAAATAAACTACGGATTTTTATGCAAGTTTATACTTTTATCGATCTTCCTCATTTATGTATACACTTACAGACAAAAAGATAGCACGCGTGTGCTAAATTTAATTTCTCGTGTTAAAATTATGCTAGCGTGCAAATTTTAAGATATATGGTTAACGTAGCTTTCGTGAGTATGTAAACAAAACATAGATTGACCTTACTTCAATAAGTTCTCTGAGTTGAGAGGAAAACACATAATCTGACACAGACAAAACAATAGCACACTTGAAAAATAAAAATATATATTTCATATAACGCAACTATATGTTTAATGAAACAAAAGTATATGTATTTCTTATAACAATATATATACCAAACTATATTTTTTCAATAATTTATGGAACCTCCTTTGTTTTCTATCACTTCCACCATCAAGTTAAGAAATTAGATCTATATAGAATTTGTTTCACGCCCTAAAAATTATGAATGTTTTGGATATTTCATATATTTTTATATGTTATATGAACTTTATGCATTTTTCAATATCAAATTTCGCATAAGTGTATAAAAATCCGCAATATACTGATAACAGCGTGAAAAATGAGAAAATATCAATTAATATAAAAAACGAAAATTATTTTCAAAAATTGATCTTTTTATTTGCACTTTATTAAGAAGCAACTATTTTAACATTTTTAATCATTTGTGTTTTGAAATGAGCTATAGGAGATGAAATAGGACTTGAATTTATCATTTTGGCTTATGTTCAACATATAAATATTATTAAGGTGTATTATTTTTAGATGAAAATGGATTAAATAGAAATTCCATGCTTTTTAGAGGAGAAATTTACATTTGGAAGTCATTTGTATCTTTTCTTTCTGGACTATAGTATGATAAATACAAACATCAAAAATTTTGCTATTAGTACAAATTTTTTGAAAAAGAAATATAGGGCATAAAAATATCATTTTTTCAATATTAAATACATAATACTTTATATACATAAATCTATAACCTCGAATCTATGTAGCTTTTCATGAATTCTGAAGACGTCAGAATATTTTCTTTTTCCCGTTAATTAAACTTTACATTTACAGAAATTTTCCTATTTGAAGTTTTGTAGAACATTAGACTTTTCGTAGCACCTTGATTTGTATTTGATCGTTATCTAAATTATAAATTCTCTTGTTTGTTACTTCTTCCTGGATTGTCTTCTCACAGCCTTTATTTAAACGAACGTTTGTTTTACGATTCAGTCTCGTTTGCACCATTTCAGAATGAAATGGGGAACTAGGACGAATCGTGCTCCAGTTGGCAAAATATTTTTAGCCACACCGAGGTTTGCAAAAAGAAGGATACCGATGAAAAACGGATTAACTCTTTTAATGGTTTATCGATTGTCATGTACTTATTCATGCATTTCGATAAGAGTGTGTCGAGTAGATATGAAATGATGGAAAGCAATTTAAAAGCAACAAGTCGATAGAAATATATACAACGCGATTGTAATGATTTTTTTAAGATAAAAATTTAGTTATAATGAATGTATCCCGCTTTTGTCTTATAAAATTTTGACCCGAACAGGATGTGCCCTTTATGTTCGTGGATAATACTTGTTACATAGTGTCTCACGCGTGTAACGTAACCTCGAATCAATACTTTCTGCACTATAGGGGTACGCCTAACGTTTAATGCTCGTTTTTCGTTACCCTCTTCGGCTGTAATCTTTTTTTCTTCCTACATTTTATCCTTGTTGATCTGTCGTGCATGCGGTTGTATCGGAGGCCACATCTTTCCAGTTTGATCTTACGCTATGATATGCACATTACATGGTAGTAACTTATCCTTGCATATTACTTTGCAAAATTACAAAGTTAGCAATAACACAATATAAGCAAGCTAGTTATTATAACATAGTACATTTCTATAATGAAATCATCAAATAAAAAGAAAAAAACGACATAGATGAAAAGTAAAACTAAAAAATTATAGAGAAATTAAAATAATTTTAAAGTTAAATGATGAATGTATATCGTACGATGCTATATTGGTGTTTAATTAAATATTATATGTTTGTGTATCATTTTTTTTGATTTTATAATATTCTCACATTTGTATAAGTAATACATGTCTTTTATACAACTTACTTCAATTGTATTATATACTATGTATGTGTATGTGCTTACTTTACAATTTTATAAGAATAATTGTACAATCTCTACAACTTTTTTTATTCAATTTGTATTTTTTTTCTTAGTCTAATTGATATGAAATAGCCACGGTGAAGACTATTCCTTTTTTTTAAATCGGCAGTTATAATGAAAGATAATTGCTAGTTGTAAACAAGTTATGAAGCAAAAATTAAGATGTAGAAACTTCATAAAAAAGACACATATGTACATTTGCTGGTTTAATGCTAAGCATCATTTAAGTTCAATACAGATGTTCTTATGAATATATACAAATAAAAAAATTAAAATAATAATTTTAATATTTGAACTGTATATGGTAATATTACATTACATTAGTAGTGTGGTAATATTATCTCATAATATTATCAATTATCATAATATTTCACGTATCTCATTTTTCAGAAAAATAAAACAAAATCTGTTTATTATATAAGCTCTTAGATAATTATAGCACTATTTGCAGAGTTGTGTATCAATTTATTTAACTAAAAGCAACTTACAACTAAACATAAAATAACATAACTGATATCTAATAATAATTAATTTTTTAAATTTTGCATTTTCAAAAATGCTGTTTCTTCTATTGCTAAGAATCATATATCCGTTGCAGCTTCCCAACTTGTTTGCAACAATATTGCGGTTTTGCATAATGTACATGCGATTGTAATAGGATCTTCGGTTCTTCCGTTAGGTTCCATACCTGTTGGTGAAATATTATGCTATATTATTTCAGAAACTAGATATCTGTGTTGCATTATTATAGGTAATTAATGATATATCTTTTAATACTTATGCTTTTATGACGATATTACAAAGAATTATATGTATAGATGTATGTACAGAATCTGTACAGAACTACAATTGTATTACTTCATGAATTATAATTACAAAGTATCGTATATAATTCAATTATATTGTATTCAATTACATTGCAGTTCATAATTTCGATTTCTCATTCAATTGAATTACAATGCAATTCGTAATTGTAATTGACGTTCAATTACAAGGTATAATATAATTGAATAAAAATTACGAATTAAGAGGTAACCAAATTGAGAGATAATAGGAGAAAAGGACTGCGTAAAGGTTTCAAACAGAAAATTATTCATAAATATTTATCTTACTTCTCCAGAGTTCTGATCTGTAATTCAGTTACATTATATGTCAATTATGCTTATAATTACAGTAATTAGCAATTTAATTAATTAGAAAGTTTGTATTATGTAATTGAAGCACAATGTAATTAAGTTACAGTGTAACTTGTATTTAATTCAAATAGTACAATAGTGACATATATATATATATAATAATAATATAATATATATATAATAATGATATATATATATATATATATATATATATATCATTATTATATATGTGTATATAATGCTTAACAATTAATTACATTATGAGATATTACCTACAGCAATCCATGTAATTATTAATATACGATTATATATAAGATGGTTGAGAAAATTTCTTCAATTCTTTTTAGTAAATCTTTTTTAGTAAATCTTTTTTAGTAAATTAGGCATACCATAGTTAAGCGAAATATTATATAATTTTCATTAATTTTATAGCAGTGCTACTATATTACAACAATCATATTACATTTTATTTCTTAAGTTTGGGATAAATTTAGTCAAAAATATTATAGTAAATATTTGATAATTCTTTTCAATATCACCTTCAGAGAAAAGATATCGAAATGAAAGCGATTTAAACGTAATGGACACTTATATGAAACACGTTATCTACTTAAGAATTCAATCATTTGAAAAAGTTGGAGTTTATTCTTTTGTGAGTTTGATATGAGAAAAGTAACGAAAGTGTGCAATTATAATTGCTTATTTTTCTTATTTTTCCAATGAAGCGTTTTTTTAGCAAGTCATAACGTTTCATTTTCATAATACATATCACTTTTTTGTAATTGTATGAAAGTACAATATAAAGTCGATTATCCGAACGTTCCACTATCCGAACACTTACTGGATCATTCAATTATCCAAACAATGTTGAGCAGTAGAAGGAAACAAATATATGTTCCAAATATCTATAGTTAACTGTATAATACTCTCTGTATATGTATTATCCTTAAACAAGTTATTGTTCTCATTTCATCATTACATAGATGCGTAAGCGACGAAATTATTGAAACAATTAAAAGAAAATTTTACAATAGCGGAAACAGTGATGAATTGCTACAGAAGCTGCCAACAAGTGGTATGAAGTACGCATGTAAAGTAGTCCTGCAGAATTATTAATTTAACAATCAATCGCAGTTTTAGTCGATAGATTATCAAAAAAATTCAATTATCTTCCTTTCTTGTATGTAATTAGTTGGGATAATTGAATCCTTACTATTTTATTAAATGATATGAAATAAAGGTTAATCTATTGAAAAGATACCACTTCATCGATTTCGGTGCCCTTGAAATATTTTGTCGAGGTCATCGTTTTGAACATTTTTCTATACATATAATAGGTTCTAGTTTTCTAGTTATACGCAAAAGTATATTTGGTATCATATATGTATGTCACGGGAAGCTATCGATATGTTATCTTTTTATGAATTTTAACGGCAAATATTTTAATCTTTATGATAAACACTTCATGATAGCTATAAACAGTGGTAAAAATAATAAAAATTTCAGCCCAAATTTCTGAATTGCAGAAGGATTAAGCTATTTAATGTAAAAAAAAGGATGAATACAGAGTTGCTTACGGATAAGTTTGATGTGTGTTCTATTAGTAAATTTGACATATCTACATATATGATACTTTTATGTTTGCACTTTTTATATATGTACATACTTTTGTATATAACTCGAAAATTAAAACATAGCATCCATTATACGTATAGCAAAAAGTTGTTCAGAACGATAATCCTGCCAATATATTTCAATGTCACAGAAATCGGTGACGAGGTAGCTTTTTGATAAGTTCACAGAAATAAAATATATCTACTAGAATTTAATTAATTACATCTAGCGGGACGAGGCACATCTCAAACACTCGAAACTCAATAAAGAATAAAGATATAAATGTTATAATAAATACTGTTTTTGTAGTTAGTATAGATTTCAATAACATCTATATATATATTATATATAATATAATATAATATATATGATATAGTACTTATAATATTTAATAGGTGAAACAGGAATACCTATTCAGATTCCATTTTTCTTCATTATGTTCACGAAAATATGAATTTGCATATATATCCACAAATCTAACTATATAGATATAAATTATTATAAACTCTTACCTGAATAAAGGAAGATACTGTAGTAATTTCAAATAATGTAGTATCAATATCAACATTTAGGAATTACCATATCGTAAATATAACAAAGTTTTGATTATCAATATCTTTTTTTATTATAAAATATTGATCCTTTTCAAAAGGTCTTTAATTTCTTTTATCAATATATGTAGAAAATTCAGAACATGTTAAGACTTAAAAATTGTACTAAAAACTAAAGGAATAGCGTAAGAAAAAAATGTGATATTGTAATGAAATAAAAATTAAGAATTATACAGATTTTTAGATCTTTAAGTTTTCAGAATTTTTTACGATACTAATTTTTATATTGAACTAACAGTATCATGACGATATTGATAAGAAGCAAATTTTTATTTGTTTTTATTTTTATCGATGAAAAATGAAAAATTGACTACTGAGTAAGTAATAAGTAAATTCACAGATGTTTAAATTTTAAATCGATCGTAAATTTTTGATCGATCGGATAACAAAATTCTCAAAGAGCAAACAATTAAGAAAGGGATGAAGGCTAACAAGGAAATAGAAATTCTTCTCACGTAGAAAGAGACCGGCTTTTTCCTATAAAATCAAAGGAAATGTTATATTTCTCGCGTTCGAGGACACCGGCAGCACCCATCGTTTAACTAAGCAGTCGCCATACAATTTTCTCCGGTCAATTAAGCTCACTGACGACAGAAGTGCATAATACGCGGCGTGCATCGTGGAGGAAACGCGTAGGTGCTTTCTCTTCGAGCCAGGGACTGTACTAACTGCAATCTAAGCGATAGCGCAATAACGTAACACGTCTTTGACGACAAAAGTCCTCTTAGCTGTGGAAAAGCGGGACCGCCATTTATGGTAATATCTGATTTCCTTTTTCTTTATCTATCTTCCTCAAGGCAATGTAATGCTTTTGCTGTTGTTCAATTACCGATCTATTTTCCCTTTTTTTATCCCTCTTTTCGGATGGAACGGTTCAGTATCGGGATTATTCCGATATAAACACCAGTATCCATATCTATACGATCGTCGAACAATGGCATCCTATCGAATAGTCAACAAAAAGCGATTTGTATAGCCATATAATACCGTGTAAAAATATTTTCTCATTTAACCATGTATATAAATATATACCTATCATATTTACCACATTGCCCTAATTTCTTTCCAATTTCAATCCATGCTGCTCCTTTTTTCTCATTATCACTAATCCTTATTATCACTAAAAATTTTTATCTTGTTGGTTATATAAAAAAATATATCTAGCAAATACGATCTCTAAGAAGCTCAATAAGTTTTTCAGAATCCATAATTAGTATTCTCTTGCTATCACGATTATATCCGAAATGAACCGAAACATATGCACACTGTCAACATCGACACGTTTCGGCAAGTCTCAATGTATTCCGCATTAGATAAAGTATTCTACGAGCAAATGCCGGATACCGGATACATGTTTAAATAAAAGAATAATCGACTTAATAAAAGAATATTCGACTGATCGGTGCTGAACTGATAGGTTCCATATGCAGATAATATAAACCTGAAGTCGAAATCAACCGAGTAAAATTTTTTCCTTTAAGGCCTTGTTTTGTAGAAAATACAGTTTAAACATGTTTACTCAGGAATTAGTACAGGCACCTGACAAATTTTCAAAGTCGATTTTCTCTTAAACGAAACTTTGGATGAAATTACAAACTTATATTACATAAGCCTAGGTTGCTTTTGTAAAGAAAAATAAATCTGAGTTTAAAGCATTCATTTATTTTCCAAGTGTCCTAATAAAAATTGTACTATTTATTTTGCCGGTGATTAACTATTATGTTACATAAGGATACTATTTTGACATATTGGTCGTTTGATAACGATAAAACGATAAAAACAGATATTTATTCTAGCAATGGAATAATACTTTATTATTTTAATTATATTTTTTGTTTTTAGGACTACAAATACATATTTTTTCTGTTGAGTGAAATTTTTTAAAAATAACTATCTAATAGTTAAAGGAGAAAATTGTAAATTAAAAGATGTGACAATTACTTCTGGCCTTTCAAGTACATTTTTTTATTTGTAATCGAACAAAGTATCTATATATATAACTGAAATCAGTAAATTAAAGTAAGAAACTTTTTATTCAAATCTTCATATTCAATAAATACACATGGTTAAAAAATTGCATAACGAAACACTACATATGGACCATTTATTTTGAAAGTGGTGTAAGTCCATTTTCCTTTATTTAGAGATATTGAAGTGTTCGAGTTTCCATCGACTGAATAATACTGATAAGGTCTACTTAGCTTATCCATGCCCCTACAATGTGTTTGAGTGGATGTAAATTCATTATACAAATAGTATAAAATAGTTTTTCATGGTAACGAATGGACTTACACACCACTTTCAAAATTAGCGAATTACCACTTTCAAAATAAATGCTTATGCAACTCTATTTATTATCGAAATTTTAATTGATTAAAGCAAGTGATCATTCTAAGATTTAAATTGTAAATTGTTTATAAATAAAAAGTTCATATTAAAGTATATGCGAATTTTTCTTTTTCTTGATTTTTTCAAAAAATGGACTTACATAGAGTAATAATTATTATATATAAATAATAATTTTAAAATAAACGATCCATATGAAATCGATAAAATAGGCAGAAGTCTAATACATACCAAATATTAAAGATAATAATATAAAGTAACATATATAATATAATAAGTAGTAATATATATAAATAAACCGAAATATAAAGTCTTTCATAACATGTATTACCGTATTCTAAATATTCCGTGTTACTCGTTTTTCCTACGCGTTCGTAATATTCTTATTTCCGTGTTCAGTTATAAAATTATGATACAACATTCATGGAGGTGGTCCATCATCGGTCGATGTTTCGATCAAATCGCACGAAGGAATCACGAATCTGGAATGAAAGGAAGAAGCAAGTGGCATTTATTGAAATGGCTCGATGATTGCCAAATAGCATGGTCTATTGGATTATCGTCGTTACTTCGTTCATGAAATTTCCAAACGGAGATTAGCCCGTAGAGCAGTTGATAGTGGCAAAGTCATCAAGCGGAGTTAATCTTCGGTTGGTTCCTTGAATCGGCAAATGCAACTATTTGATTAGACCGAATCGCATTTGCCATGCTGCTCTATTATACTGCAAAGTTGAGAACGGGAATTATTACCCTGATAAAGTTAAATCGAAATCGAGCGATCTCATAGGCTATTGTTGTAAACATCTGAGTTTCTCCGTAATTATATCATTAGCGCTTACAGATTCTTTCGTTATAATTGAACAATGATATATACAGGATGTGGCTTCATAACCTGTACAAGTGAGCGCGAGGTAATTTCTTATGAAAAAATAAAAGGAAGATATAGAATAAAACTGTTTCGTCCAAGGTTTAGTTTCCGAGAAAACCGACTTCAAAAAATTGTTTGACATGTGTGACTTTAGCGAGTTCCCGACTAGGCACAAGTAAACAAGCAGAAGAAGGTTAGTCTATGTGTAGAAATAAGTGAAAAATATAGAATAAAATTTTTCTGTTTAAGGTTTCATTTTTAGATATATACGCGCATGATAAATTTTCAAATTTATTTTTCTTGGAAACAAAGCGTCTTATGAAACAATTTTATTCTATATTTCCTACTTGCTTTTTCATAAGGGATCACTCGCTTGTACATGTTATTTGGCCGCACCCTGTATGACAGAATGCTTCTAGTTATGTACTGTTACTCACATTAATATTCGGACACAGCATTGTATCTCTGCATTTGTTGCTTTGTATACGAGGATGACTTAAATATCGTATTGCTTATTCTAGTATGAACTATTTATTGTAGCTTGAAGATAAGTAAATAATTTCTTCCTAACAGTAATGTTTTGTCGTACAAAAGATTTTAAAGAAAAATTGTCATATTTTCATGTCACACTATTATTCGAATACTTGTGCGCATATTAACGTAATTAACTGTAGACATAATTTGTTTTCCGAATGATATATATAATTGGATTGCAGGTACAACACTTATTAACAGGGTGGGACACGTACCTGTAATATTGATCATTTTGATAACTGTGTAAGTAATAAGACTGTGGATATTTATACAACTCGATACTTTAAACGGCCGTAATTAAAAAAATAGGAGCTAAATAAAAATTTTCTTTGCATGTTAAATATTATAACAAGTATTTGAACATTTTTTTTCATTCTGTTATATGCACTCTGTTTGTTTTGTACTTTTGGATTTCCTATAAATTGCATAAACATTCGCAAAAATAAAAATGAGCCACATTTCTACTAAAATTTATTGTTTTTATATATAATATTTTTTATTATATTATATTATATATTTATTATATTAAAAATAATTTGTAGAAAGTAATTTTATTCTACATGAAAATGGAACAACTATTACCAAATAATTTTTCATTTTAGTTGACGCTTTCAAATAAAATAATCATATGTCATTTTGTGATACACGTTTAATACCGATTCAAATATATAATGGAAATTAAAAGTTATAAAATTTTGGATGCAAAAGGAGAAGTTATTACTTCGTACAATAAATTATTCAAATTATTATAATAAATCACATTTACAATTTTGTGTAAAAGTTATTTATCAGCAGGTTAGAGTTAACGTCCTTATCTTTGCCAAGACTGTCTGATAAGTTTATAAGCTATCATTTAGAGAGGACAGTTCGCTATCCTTGTTGATGGTCCGATAAATAAATTTTTTTGTCTGCTTTGGAAGTTTCGACGATCCATAATTTGTGCAGTGCAATAACGGTAATGTTTTGATATTTGCTTCATGTTAACTGTTAACTGACTGAATTCAAAAGAAGTATGTTTTGCTTCTGAGAATCCATTTAATTAATAATACAATAACGAGCTACCGATTTTCAAGATTTTATATAATGGTATTATTTAATTACAATTTCACATAGAATTAATGACTGGTAGAGAATTAAAGTGGTATAAGTAAACATTTTGGGAACTGGGGATCACTTATGTATTTCATCTGTTAAAAGCATTATTCGTTTAGCTTTACCATCAATTATATCATAATTCCACTCTTTATTGAGATATATTTCATAATAAAAACACATAAAGATACATTGAATCGTTTATAATAAACAATAATACAATAATAATAAAAAATAATGAACAATGTGATAAATAATAATAAAATGTAACACTATTATATATTAAAAATAGTAATTGGTTGACTTAAGGTAACTCCAGACACGGCCAGTAGTTTAGTCAAGTATCAAGTAAATGACTACCGCGAATGATTCATTGAAAAGCGTCGCTTTCATCTTCGTTTCATTTGCAATAATCCTACAAAGTGAACAATATAAATTCGGCTTTACTTGCTATTAGACTGAACTACAAGTCTAATCCAGCTTTTACATCACTATGATTCTCAATTGAGAACTCACGGTACAAGCATATATGTGTAAAGACAAAGATGAAGCCTTCACGATTGAAGTTCACTGTGATTTTATATGTCTCTAAAAGTATAGTAAATTTAATTTTAATTTCGGGTAATAAAACTTATCAGATGAGTTATTGAATATAAAATTTTAACATAAGTCTTGAATTTCATTTAAAACTTGAGACGATGTATACATAAGAAGAATTTCAAATTACGGTTGGTAGTAGCCGAGAATATCGCTGAGGAAGTACGGAGAGATGAAACTCTCGTCATGTAACTTCCCTTCGATTCAGCCTAAGGAGAAAAAAGATTTTTACAGCATTGCATCATTGATGTTAACTGTCATGACTAGTGTAGCAACCCTTGGTAATTTCGACGGGGAAGAATGCCAAAAGTATTTGGACCAGATATTTCGACGGGAAGAGGAAAACTACGGCGACAGTCCTTAAATCACTTATCCACCGATCGCATAGGAATGCAAAATTCGAACAATTTAGAAATGCCAGATTGGATGTATTCAATCGTTATTCTATTCCTTAATACCAGCACCACCAAATCCGTCAAAATGAAGGACTTCAGATTTTCTTTTTTACAATTACTGGAAACATACCTTGGTGATACTACAAGGTGGCCATGACTTTTTTAAATTGCATAACATATTTTTTACTTCACAGTGTAACACCTGGTATTAAGATGAGTTTAACGAGCTGTTATACTATAATCTTTAAATGATCTTGAATTTAGAAATGTGGGGCCAAGCAAGAAAAGGCATCGTGGAACATTTTGTTGTTTGAATTAAGATAAAAACGGTAATTTTAGATTTAGATTTTAGATTAGAAAAGATTAGAAGCAGCGTACATTTATGCGTTTAGTTACAAGTGTTCGAATCGTGAAAGTTCTTTAGCATTTCAGGATTATTTTCACACGTGTCAATCTCTTATGACTCATGATATAAAATTGCACTTTACTTATTATATTAAGATGTTCTATTAGTAAGATCATAAAAAAGAATGATTATGATTCTTAACTTTAATGGATATCTTTGAAAATACTAATTCTCGTAACTATACGTTCGTAGCAAATTTTCAAATTCAATATTATCAGAAATGCAACTTCATACGAACAAATTTTATTTTGTATTTTCAACTTCTGCTCACGCGAGGAATCACGTCTTTCCCGATTGTACGGCGATTCCGAAATTATTCCCAAGTCACACGCGTGATAACAACGTTGGTTGGAATACGTTGTGTATCTCCTTCATCGATTGCTAAAGAGTAGAGGTCAAGATTTTGAACGTATGTTACAAATACACGTACATGAGTGCAATTACATATTCATATTTTATATATTTTATTATGATTATAAATGTGGTGACAACAACACCTTTGTAACCGTCGTCTTGAATAACAACAAGACGACGGGAACAAACAAATAAAAGAAACGAACGGCGAATAAACACTGATCGAATGTAACCGATTAAGGTCGAACTCGACGGTTAGCTAACAGTCGACCGAGACGCCTTCGGAAAAGGTACTCGAAATTAACGATCAGTATATTTCCGGACATACAAGCGAATACACGGCGAACAGTTATAATCACGCAATCTAGTGACTACAGTTTATAATAAACTTGTTAATTATATAGTCTATCTCATTATAGTCTATCTCATCTTTGCACCCATAACCACCTCATAAGCGTTGTTCGGGGTGTTCGAAAATTATTTGTCACGTCTACCATAACATTATTCTACACTTATGAATCGGTGAAGATTTGTAAAAAAAAGTACCAACAAAATTGACTTTAACCTTGAAATTTAATAATAATTCAAATATTTTTTTATTGCATTGTATTTCACTTTTCATGAGGATAAAAACCGTTTTCTTAGAAAAGAAATGTTTAACTTCCATTAATTTTTTAATTTTTATAGGTTACATTTTTCAGTTAAATACAGGGTAAAGATCGTCCATTGTCACACGTAGATACTTCAGATAAACCATTAGATATTCCACTTTTTCCTTTCTCTTTTTCTTTTCGGATCTACGTAATGGCCATACTTACCTATCACCTTTCATAAGGTCATTACTGTTGTTTAAGTAGCCTCGGACTCGCATTTCTATATTTCGGCTAGGTTTATGCCTAAGATTATGTTGATTTGAAGTGAGAAGAAAGATTAAATATTCAATTTTAATTGTTCAGCGAATATGATCCGTACACCCGAACTGAAGTGATTCATTGAATTGATTCGACCATTGGAAATCACAACGATTTGGAGCTTCTTTTGGGCCGGAGCGGTCTTTCACTATTTCTTGTCAGTTGTCGCTATATTTCACGTGCTAAAAAATAACTGCTAGCAGCTTCATAAACAGTACGCTATGTGAAGTCTATCTGACTGCTAGATCTAAATATATTAGAAATAAAATCAGTTATACATTTGTATATAGAATTAATGGAACTTTAACATTCTCTTCCGAGAGAACGGTTGAGTTGCATCTCATGATCCTTTTCAGACTTTGTATCCTCATCAGGAGTAGAATACGATGTAATAAAAAATTTAACCATGAATTTTAAGGTTAAGGTCAATGTCAATTTCGCTATTACATTTTTTTTTTATAACGCTATGATGATCGTGACAAATCATTTCCGAAGATTCTGTATAAGAAAATATTTCAATATTTAAATACATTAAGATAAGTAATTTGCGGAAAAAGCTTATGATATCCTAAGTTGCATACATATATAATTTCAGTTAACAAAGATTAATCATATAATCGTTTTGCTACAAAAAAGAAATAATGTATTAATATCTTCTGGCAGTAAACGATTAATTTTTGTTGTAACAATATCTCCGGCTCTGGAGAAGCATCGATCTGATATAATCGACATTATTGGTATCGTTGAATATTTTTTTAGCAAGTCCTTAGTTCTTAGTAGTAAGTCGTGAATCGGGTATATACATATGTTTCAAATTCAATGCTTGTATTACATAATTGTTTCACAAATTACTTGCATAAATGTACTTAAATATTCGGCTATTTTGTTCTATATTAATAATCACGCGAAATAAAATATTAATGTTATGTATTATTACACGTGTAGCCGCATATTTTTATACATGTGTAGGTACCTGTGTACCCATGCTCTTGTTAAAAACTACACGAAATAAAATGCGAACATGTTACACGTGAAATAGAGATTTCTACAGAGAGTTTCACAAATGTTCGTAAACTTACGCGGCCGGTACATGCGCGCCTTTAGGAAGGCGCATTCTAGGAAAAAACCGTCTAGGCGGAAGTATTATGCAAATCTTGCATGTTTCTCACCAAGTTGCAACAGATTTTCATAGTTGCTTGTTAACTCTTCTACACTTTGAACGTGTTTTGCTCTGGGGAAAATTATTTAAGATGACAGTAGGTGAAAATCCGCAATAATTAGGAATGTGTAGCAACAGATTAATTTTGGATGGGTAAAAGGATTGTTTTGATTTTTTGTTTCGAGATGAAGTTTGGGGTAAATTAAGCGTGGAAATGTTGGGGAAAACCTCGAAGATTCTTTTCCTAATTGATAGCGGTTTTCTCGTTTAAGGCCTCGTTTTGAGAAAAATAAAGTTTGAATATATTTAATCAAGAATAAGCTCGATGCATGCGTACCCAATATATTTTCAAATTCACTTTTCTCAAAAACGAGACTGGGTGAACAGACTTCATTCTCCATTTTACTTTCGCATGTAAAATAACTTTCTTTAATAGCCCATCGAATCAGAAATTTTTTAAGTAAACACATAGTAACAGGCTACTTGATAAGTTTTCAAACTCGATTTTCTCGAAAACAAAGTTTACAATGCAATTTGGTTATTCTCAATTTGGGTTTTAGCTTCAGTCATAGAATCTCTCTTGTTTCACTTATACTTACCATGAAATATAAATAATTGCATTGAAATATAATATTGCATTGTGTATAATAATGAATCATTCATAGGAGATTTTTTACACATCTTGTTTTTATCGTAATTGTGACAGTTAAAAAATTTAGAACAATTTTTAATTTATTGTTATAATAAATTAAAAAGTTGATTCTTTCATTACTTGAATTTTGATTACAACTTTGCTTATCATATACATTATACACGTTTGCTATATTTGTTAAAATAAACCACGTTTAGTTAGTGTTTTAACTTAAATTAAAAATTAAGAATTTTATTTTTGTTTCAATTTTTATAAATGCGATGGTAGTTCAGTATATATCATTAGTAAAATAAAAGGATACATATGACAATTTTTTGTACAAACAAAGTTAAAAGGTTGAAAAAAGGAAATAAACGATTTAAACAAGCAGAAGCCACTTTAAATCCGAATGACTGCTTTCTACGAGCACTTTGCAACCAGTTTGCAAGTCACTTGGACTACAGGGCACTCATATTTCAACTCTTTCGCTTTTTCTTCTCTACCTTTTCGTAACTTTTTCGAATTTTAACTGCTCTAAAAGAAGGATCTGCTAACTTGAATCGATATTTCTAAACTTCAACAACTAAAAAAAAGTAGGGATGTCTTTTGAAACTTTGAAACTTAATTTTAGAAGCATTAACGAAATTGCAGCATGTTGTATCATGAAAATAACTTTATAATTACTTTATATCCACCAATATTATATCAGCATTTCTAAATATATAAAAACAGGAACATAAATTTTAATTATTCTGATTTAAAACATTACAAAATACAGTTTCTTAACTTTTGCACTCCTTGATCTGACGAAATGTTCCACTATTTAGTTATTTCCAAGGTAAACATTTCGTAACAAATAGATATACAATAATTTTTATACAAGAGAAACAATTTGTTATCTTTTGTCTTCTATTATTATTTGAAATGATCAAATATCTGGCAAGTAAATAATTCAGAAATAATGTATTTCTCAAATTAAATTTTAGAATTTATTTGAAAAATTCTTTATTTTTAAATAAATTCATTTGTAATATTATTTGGAGGAATTATTTGATGTATTTATTCGTTATTTTTGCTTCAAATAAAACGTGCCCATTCCTGGCTAGAACTACTGACAACTACAGTATAAAGCTTGTATCAAAGAAATTAAGGTGCAAGAAATAGGAAAATGTTTCTAACGCAATAAAAAACATAAGGTCTTTTATTCATATACTTTACAAAAGATCTGCGCCAAAATGCACCATCGTAAATCTATAAAATTTCTATAAAAAATTACGAATTTGACATTTTGAAAGAATCTTTTCTCTGGACAATGATAGTGAATTTCTTACGATTATTTCATAAATATGTAGTAATATTCATTTTGTAAATATATAATAATAAAAATTTTTTAATAATATTGCTGGAAAAATTCTTGGGGGAGAAGATTAAAAGTCGGAGGAAAATGAAATGGGGAGAGTAAAGAATAAAATGTACCAATGAAAGCGGTTATAACTAAGCACGTATAGAAAAACAGAAAAGAAAAAGGGAAAAGATGAGTGAAAAATTGAAGGTAAGAAAGACTGAAATAGACAGACAAACATTACATGGAAAAATACAACAGGCAAAATACAATAAGATATGTAAAGAGATCGAATCACACATACAACTACCGAAATACCTACAGAACAGAAAAGAAAATATCGATACAAAAATTAAAGACAAGAACCATGTATGAAAATCTGGAAGACAACAATAGATGTTGAGAAAATGAAAACACGAGGAAGTGTATGCTATGCAAAGGGTACACAGGAATACTAACCTACTTTTAAAATGCGAAGAACTAAATAAAACCACGTTTAAGGAACGGGAGATAGTTGCGGAGGAGTTCAAAGAGGAAGTGGTGGAATGTTGCAGGCAGTTGGAATTGTTTAAGGAAGCAGATACAACGCTTAAGAAATATGTTATAAACAACAATATTAAAGAAGGATAGTGCAATAAGAAAAAAGAACTAAAAGTACAAACGGATGAGAGAAGATGTGAATATATGTAGAGTTAGGAAACCAAAGATAGCATAGTATAGTACAGGTTAGAATAATAGAATATAATTTAGTATAGCAAGTTGGAGTGGATAAAAAGGTCAAAGAGACGCGAGAAAAGCGTGAGCGGTGGAAGCATGAGTGGGATATCTTAAATAAGCAATCATCGTAAAACCGAGCCCGTTTCTTGGTAACACGCCGAAATGGATATACGTATTAATAATTATTGAATTGTTCCTCTTCTTTTATTTTCGAAAGGGGGACCTATACCATTTTTAAAATATTTTTCAAATTGATTATTTGATCATTATTTTCAAAATGATAGCAAATAACGAATTCATATTTTACATTTTCATAGAAACAACAAAGTTCTTTAAGCACATCTCGCGTCGATCACGCAAATTCTTATATTTCAATTTAAAATTATTCTGCAAAAAGAATTATGCAATATTAAAAAGTCAATAAAAAGAACACGTGTAAGTATTTTTATATGACTAGTGGTTAAGTGATGATACGAAAAAGACATATTTTTCCAGCGAATGAAATGTTGCGACTTGAAATGTTTCAAGTATACGGTGGTGTGCAAAAATTTTCGGTGAGATATATTTTTTATATTATTTACCAAAAGCGATATGTAGATTAATATGAACTATCACTGGATGTATGAACACGACAACTAAAAGAAAACAGTGCCACAAATAATGAACTCTTTATTATCTTTTATATAGATGTTTACAAAATCGTTAATACGACGCTTTCAAAAGTTTCCGGCCAGTCGTATCTCCCAATATATTCAAAGTTTATTACGCTTTATTTACGTTGCATATGGATGTCAACATATCAGAATTAGTTACTAATGCGTCGTCGCAGCACTTATGGAAGACATGAAAATACTTCTACTGATTGTCGAGAGAGAATAGTTGATTTGTCTAAAGTTGGTAAATCTTCTCATGAGATCGCTGCGATATTAACAATCGAGAAATTCACGGTAAATGACATTATGAAAAAATATTGTTCTGAAAAAAAGCCTGGAAGAGCAACCACGAAAAAGTATTAAGAGAGTTGACCAACTAATAAAAAGAAAATCTACAGTAAATGTAAAAACGACTGCTCTTTAAATAGCCTTCGAAATACGCGAGGAAGTAATCGCTAATATTAGTCGCTAGACTGTGACAAAACGTCTAGATCTTTTAGCTAGATCAGATACAAAATATCCTTTCATTAGTAAGAAGAATCAGATGGTCCGAATATGATTTACGAAAGAACATTTAAACTGAACAATCGACGATTAGAAAGATATGGAATTTTCTGGTAAATTAAAATTTAATCTAATCAGAAGTAACAGAAGACAATATTTGAGATGTCCTGTTGGAAAAATATGAGATGTCAGATACCAACATTAATGTACGATGGAGGAAATGTAATGGTTTTGGTTGTATTTACTGCTTAAAGGATTGGTCTGCTTTTAGAAATTGAATCAAGAAAGGAAATTATGAACAGCATCATGTAGCGCGATATCTGGTCGGAAACTTTTCCACACCACTGTTAACTCCGTTAACTATTAATTTCGACGTAGCTATATATACAAGGTCTAAACCTTGACGCAATTTACTCAATTGAGTAAATTTGAGATAGTAAAATTGAGTATTTTGTCTTATGAACCCATTTTCCAGAAAACTGATATAAACGGGAAGTTCTTGAATTTTTGCAAAACGTAAATACTTATTTTTTTTTTTGTTTTGAAAACTCTGTATCTATGAGTTTTATAATTTCGAAAAGGATTAAAGAATAAAACTGGGAAATTATGAATCATCTCCATATATTTATTGACCTAGCAGCATCTGATTCAGCTCGTTGCAGAATATTTTCATTTATTGCTTAAAATAACGAAAAAATCTGCAGTGTTGAATATCAGTGGAATATCTTATATGTTAACTAACACGTAAAGGTATATAGTATATGTACTCCGATTTACGCATCAGAATTTTGAAATAGAAATTCCGTGTACCAGAAATTATACTTTCCAGGTGAAATTCAATTTCAAACATCTATGATATATCAAATAATTTAGCGATTTTCAACCAATGTGCCACAAAGATTTCTAAAGCATGTAATAATTTATCCAATTATATTGTTAAATAAAAAAGTGGTAGCAGCCAATACAATCATAACCGTACAGTGTAAATGCCCCGTCTTGGACCAAATATAATATATTTTTTAGTGTGCCGCGAAATTTTAATAATTACTTTATGTTTGCCACGAGATGAAAAAGGTTGAAAATCACTGAAATAAAATAAAAGATATTAAAATAACTTATTTCCTAAATATATTATTATTTAAATAATGTTTTGAGCCCACATCATATGCGTTCCACCGCCTTCTTGGGCAGTTGTTCGATCATAAACGATTAACCCCGTACAAGGGTGCTGTTGTGTTCGTCGTGTGCGAGGCAACTGGAACATCGCCAACACTTTCAACAGTCTCATTCAGGTCGAGCTGCTCTGGGATATGTACCACGTTCAATAACAAGTTGCCGACGGAGACAAGTTGTCGTGGAGAGACACTAATTTTTCTGAGGAAAGAAGAAGAGCTCTCTTCCTCCTCTATTTCTCTCTCTCTCTCTCACTCCTTTTCTTGCTGTAGGAATTGCAGCTTCTAAGATGCACTTAGGCTGTGCTGGGACAAGAACAATGTGCAAACTAGAGTAAAGTAAATGCACCCCTGCTAAAACTCCTTTTTAAACGTCGAATTTCTCCCCTTTCTGTACACGTGTATGTCTTTTTTTGTCTCATCTGCAACACGTGTATGTCTTTTTTTGTCTCATCTGCAACACGTATGCACATCACTTTTCTCGTAGAATGGTTGACCGACTTAAACGTTTCTCGTGCAACGAGGAATTTGGACTAATTATTTCGCTGTGATGATACTCTGTCTGTGAAGAGAGGCTTTTCTCAAATAGGTGGGTTGAAAATGTTACGAGGTTTGGAGATTGGACACGATTGTGTGAGGATGTAGGCGTTGAAAATTATATAATGTTTTGGAATATCTTGCGATCGAGGATATAAAAATGTACACTAGTGTTCAAAAGTAGAGTGCATATCTGTAATTCTAAAATTACAGATCAGATGAACCAAGGGCTAGCACTAGCGACAAAATCGCTATTGCTTTAGCATTTGTGTATGACATTATTATAAGAAAAAATTGAACTTTTGATCGATGCGAGCGAGAGCAAAAATAGAAGTCCTGCAGCAGTGTCATCAAATACGTGCACATCCATATAGATGATTGCCCTAGTCGTAAACGACAAAACTATCGCATGACAAATTGTCGCTAATGTCCGGGCCCTCGAACTGTAATGGTTTCATTCTGTATAATCGACGTAGCTGCATATGATAAAATATTATAATGCGATTAAATTGAATTTTTAAATTTAATATTCTAGGTTAGGTTTTTATCTTTCTAAAGTCCATGTATTATAACTATCATTGAACTAAGATAGTAGATACATATAAGATCATAAAAAATACATCATTTTATTGTGATTATAATATGAAATTACTGTAAGATCAATGCAACTCCTATTGTTCAATCTGGTAAAAATATTTATACAAAAGATCACCTGAGAAATAATTTTTTTATGTTATTGTAATTTTGCTGTTTTCTAGTATGACGTTGAAAATTTTTCAAGTACAGTATAGAATTTTGTAAGAAACGGAAAGAACAAGTCTTGAACAAATTTGTAACATGTGTAGATTCTACCTCGTTTAGCTCTAAGAAAAGAACCGAAGATCGATTAAAAAGAAGAGCATGTTTAAGTATTTGGTTAAAAGGTCACGGTCTCCACTTATCGTTAACTAGCATTACAACTCATCATTTTCGCAAGGTGTTGTTTACGATCATAAATGTCAGGCTTCTAACTCATCTGAAGACAATGTACGCACAACATGCGCATTTAATTAATCTCTAACACATAAATTTTTTTTGGTTTACCGGTACATAATAATAAACTTTGTTAGAATGGAGAATAATTAACAGTTCTGTAAAGATCGATAGTTAAAAGTAATCAAAAAGTCAAACAATGAGCATATTAGTTACATCGTCTAAGTTGTTAATGTTTTTTTAAAGAACATGGTCACGATTAACAAATTTTTAACATAAATAACACTATCAAACAAATCAAAATGACTGATATCAGATTTTTTTGTCTTCCTAATTACAAAAACATGCAAGTATGTACATATATTTGTTAACATTAACGTTTACTCCTAGTTAACTATGTATAATATATTTGATTACATATGAAAAGTCGGCAGATTCAGTATTAAAAGGAAGTCGATACATGTAAAGAAACTAAAAAATTGATTAATATTTAAATGCACATATCTGATTTTATCTTTCAACTGCTATCATTGGGTCATAAATAACCACTACAATTTAAAATAGGGATTGCTTAATATTAAAATATTAATTTTATTTTGTATTCTATATTTTACGCGATATATCGTATACATAATGAAATAATAAAAATACCCTGAATTCGTTAAAGTCAAGGAATCTAACCTAGTTATGGTTATTTAGCGCATCAATATTAGTCGAGAATTAACTATTAAACAGTAAAAGTAAAAATAACTAAATTATTCAGTTTTTATAAATGTTGTCATTTTTATACATTAATTATTAAAGAAATAATATTTCTTCAATAACATTTATTCCTTATAATTATAATTATAATTATAATACAATATAATACAATATAATGCAATATAGTATAATACAATATAATACAATACAATATAATACAATATAATACAATATAATACAATACAATATAATACAATATAATACAATATAGTATAATACAATATAATACAATATAGTATAATACAATATAATACAATATAGTATAATACAATATAATACAATATAGTATAATACAATATAATACAATATAGTATAATACAATATAATACAATATAGTATAATACAATATAATACAATATAATACAATATAATACAATATAGTATAATACAATATAATACTATATAATACAGTATAATATTATATAATATAATATAATATAGTATAATATATGCACTTTTATTTTTCGGCCTAACGTCCTTGAAAAAGGACGGTTTGGATTTGTTTAGCTTAGAGAGAACTAAAGCAAATTAATATAAATTAATGTTTATTACGAAGAAAATAGCATGAAATTCAAGTAGAGAAAAAATATTGCGAAAACATAAATTTTTTGTATTATGATCCTTTTTATGCCATAATTATATGTGGATAAGTATGTACATGCACATGTACGCGAGTGATTGAAATGTTTTATATAACTTAGAAATTTAACAAAATATTGTCCTTTTTATTTCAGGTGACTCTTTACAATGTACACCTCTGGACCGTGCGTATAAAAGCAAAGTTTTGGGACATTATCCTGATTCTGTACCATGGAACCCCTTCGACGAACACGCTGTATGCATGGTACGTCATCAATAACAATTATCGTTTCTGAGAATCATAATTTGAGAAACACAATTTTTTCAAAATTTCACGAAATTCGTACGAACTGCTTTTATTTTTTGTTAACCTTATAAATTAGGAAATTTCATCTTACCTAGAATTTTACCACAGATCATTTGGACCATATATGATTTTCTTCTTTTCATGCATGTTTTTAATAATCATTATGAGGTATTTCTAAATACTGTTTTGTAGAGTGATATTCAATAACAGTTTTTATCAATTTCTTCTTTCGAAGTATGGATGTACTATGAAAACGTAAAGAACGAATGATTCTAATTATCAAAAGTTTAAACAATTAACATGTTTTATTTAAAAATACAAAGAAATAATTATTTCCAGCGATTACAAAGGAAATTTAGCTTAATATAAACGAAATTTTTTTCAGTCATGTTCTACCAATCTTCATATGAATGACATAATTACATAATTGATCAGTGCATGATATCATCACAAAATTATATGATCATACCACTCTTTCTTTTTTCTTGAATGGTACAGATAAAACTATGAAATTTTATACGTATTTGCCACTTACCATTTCAGTATATAATGTTAAAAATATACACAGTAATTAACCATCAAAGTCTAAAAACAATGAGCACCAATGAGTGCAAGACGAAAGAGAACAATATCAATCAATGTTTTAACATTAAACCTACCGACACTTCGTATACTCCTAAACCAACCAGGCGCAGTCAAAATGACCGCTGATTTAAAAAGTAATAGATTTTATAATTTAACTTAGATAATGATTAATTTATAACTGAATGCATATAAAATGATGACCTGCCAGGAAATTTCGTTCAAATTTACTTTTATTTAATTTCAATTATAGACTTAAATGAAATTACACTTTTATTTATATAGAAATATCTTATTCAACTTCGCTGCATTTTCACAAACTATCTTATTATCAAATGTACATTTGCCGCATACATATTTCCCGCATGTTGAACAGATTTTCGTAGTTTCGCAACCTTTACAATTTCTTATTTGACAAGTTTTTCGTGGTAATGAATCTGAACTTGTTGATAGTGTTATAACATTGTTTCCTTCCCGCGATTCTGTATATTCAACGGCGAACTCTGTAGCTGGAATAAAAATTGGAATAAAAATTCCTGTCTTGAAATATTTTCACCTGTTGTTTCTTTATACAAAATCCAGGAATTTATTCCAGCTAGGCCCAAAATGTTGAAAAATACCTGGAGGGACCATCTACAAGATTTTAACTTCACGCTGTATTTCCTTGACATCTGGTCCACTACATCTATTCCAAATTTTGTATCATTATAAAATCTAATGGTTTCCGGTATACGTTTATTGTTTTCCTCAATTTCTATAGCTTTATGCATGGAACTTAGCACAAACACTTTTTTTGCTGGTTTCCATTTATACACTGTAAAAGAAATTTGATTTGAAATATAAAATTTACTTGAAAATACAGTCATTTTTTCCTTTTGATCTTTGGCTATTTTTGGCGATTCCCGTTTATTTTCACGCATTGTTCCAACAATTGTAGTTTTTTTTTGCGAGTAGCTTTGTGGCCAGTGATACACGCGTAAAAAAATTATCTGTTATTGGGTTCATTCCACATCCTGTGAATGGTTCCATAAGCTTCAGAACAACGAATTCTCCAAGTGGAATTGAATTTTCTCTTCTCTCATCCTTTCCCAAATAGGGAAATCCATTTATTGTATACTTGCTATTGACGCTTATTAATAATATTCTCCTCTTCATTATTGCTGTCTAACTCTGATTCGGTTGTAAAT
This sequence comes from Bombus confusus, assembly GCA_014737475.1. Classification (NCBI taxonomy): domain Eukaryota; kingdom Metazoa; phylum Arthropoda; class Insecta; order Hymenoptera; family Apidae; genus Bombus; species Bombus confusus. Next base: position 155,929 of record JACXIV010000039.1, on the reverse strand, counting down.
AGCTTTTCATGTGTTTCCATGCTGTTTTCAGTTGCTAAAGTTTCTTGTTCATCGCACACTGAACAGTCTT
>JACXIV010000039.1:132473-148496 GCA_014737475.1 Bombus confusus | reverse complement strand
AAAGTATTATTGAAATTTTCCTTTCTTTTTAAAAGTCCTTGCTACTGTATTCTTCTTGCAATATCAATTTCTCATCAGTATCAATAGATCGTATTCTGCTAAACACGTGGTTACCTTTGCTGATGCCGATACTTGATCTTTTGGCGCATCTAGTTGCTTGTCGCTGTTGATGCTGTGTGAGAAGATCATAGCATCTCAATTTCCATTATCTGCTTATTGTACTGTGTATTGTGATGGGGAGAGCGCGCGCAAGGAGGTAATGTGTCAGCGGACGTCTCATTGTTGCTTGTTTCTATTTCGATATTCTTAGTTAGATTTTAATATTGTTCGATAATAATGTTGTGTATTGGTTTATTAATTTATTGTGATATTAAAGTATTTGTACGTGTCATATTTCTTATTTCCTTTAAGTTTTCTACTTTTTAATTCCATTCGCCTAGAGTTGTAGCTCGTACTATTCGCGAGTTCGGCGTATCATGTTACGGCTCGTGTGGAGCGCGAGACGTGACATTGTTTAATTAAAATTTTCAATATATTCTACTTTCCAAGCGATTCCAAGATGTGTCTTAAATATTTTTTTTATTTATAATATCGAGATATATACATATGTACAGAAAATTATTAGTATATGTAATAAATATACAGTACTGTGCAAAAATCTTAGGTCATCTACAATAGTGGTCTCGTTTTGCCAATTAATCATATTTTCATTCGGAAAATATTCTTACATGATATTAACAAAAGCGAATCTTTAATAATTACCCTGTTTGTAGCTTTATTTTGTTTATAAATTATCTTTTAAATTCTTTGATAAATAATGTTCGAACTTAAATGCTGTAAAATATATATATAGAATGTTTCATGAGGAAGGAAAAGATAAATGCAAATAAACTGTACAAAATACTAAACCTTGTACAAACTGAAGATACTAAGGATTGCACAGAATTTACGAAATAAATTTCATAAAAAAATTATACAGCAATATCCTAGGAAAGACTACTGCTATCGAAAGGACAAAAGAAATTGATTCCAAATATTAATTATTTCGAGGTAGATTGATACCTTTTAAACAAATTATCAATGATTCTTGAATTAAACGTTTTAAAAAGTTACAAATTTAAAATGACATCAATGTATTTTTATATTCACCCATAAAAACAAAACATTCACATTTGGCACGTGATCTAGGATTTTTGTACAGTAATGTCGTATATAAAACACATACTTTAGAAGGTTTAAATACCTTTAGTAGGTTCATTCTACTATTTGCCTCTTAGTGTTCGATGTAGTAACTTACTTTAAATATTCTGTATTACTTGAGATTATTAATTTAGCGTAAAATAATGAAAGAAATTCAATTTAAATAATGATTAGCAGAATCGAATGCATGAAGATTTAATATAAATGCGTTAGCAGGGCAAGAAAAGGCCAGGATGGACATAACACGCGATCGTTGCCACGGCATTTCAAGCTATCAGCACATTCACCAGGTGCTGCGTTAGGCTACTACGACTCCACCAAAGACAAGTTGCTAGTGACTAAATCGATATCCTTGCTATGCCAGCAGCCTTACCTTCATGCCGCGAAAACGTTCCTGACTAATCTGTACAAGTAAGTATATGTCTCACTTATCATCTTACAACATACCATCATCTCTCACGAGTTTGATAATGTAGAAGATCGTTAATAAACTACTTTCATCCTTGAAAGAACCATTATCCCAAGCCAAACTAAGTCAAGCTTCCTTCGGAGACATTATAAATTGACATTATTAGTGATAGAAAGTACAAGATTTTAGTTTCCAAATAAATTTTTCAAAATTTCCAATGATTCGTATTATTTTTTAAAATCTTTTCAAAATTCATTTTACTCCTTTATTAGTTTTATGAAGTTAAATATTAAAGAAAGCTGCAGTTTGTATAATTTAACCGATCAATTAATATACTATCACACAGTAAAAAGTATAGATAACGTAAAATAAAAGTTTGTGCTTACAAAAAATCAAACAATAAATATGAATGTTCGACCGATTCGCGGGGAGACGCGATCGCTGAGAAGCGCGTCAACGGGAGTCGTAAATTCCCGTTTTACCATCTGATGACCGACGCTACGACATGAGCCGTTCCCCTATTTCGGTTAGGACAATAGAGGTGGTTAAATAAGTATAACACTGTATTAATAGATTATAATAATGCAATATGTATTTCTAACAACTTCTCTCGCAGATAATATAAATGTTCGTAGAACCTCGCGTGGTAAATAACGAGGTTGCAATGTAATGTTGATTACAATACGGTTTAGGAGTGTGTGACTTGAGTAGTGATTAGCGAGACTACGATGTTAATCGTAGTGAGTGTGACTCGCAAGTAGTAAGTTACGCGATAATGGTTGAGTGCAGACACGGTATAAGAGGTGGACAATGACGTCCAGTAAGACACACACTATGAAGATTGAAATCACACTGAATATTAAAAACATACTAAAACTCCGGTTAGGGGACGGAGGTATTTATACTGACCGGGAGTGGTCGCTGGTCGCCCCACCACGCGAGTAGAAATCCTAGAAAAAATGGGAAAATCTAACTTTCACATTTTTTATGGGTTTATTACCGTGCCTGCTGTTTATAACGGTTTGACTAGTTACGGTTGTACCGCGAGTGGCCGCCCCGACTGAGGGACGGACGCCCTGTAAAGTAACGGGACGTAACAAAATATACTATGGACGCAATTACACATTTTAAGTAGAATTTGCAGAATCAGAAAATTCTCTTAGGAAATTATTCATTTATCAAGAAATATAAGCCTTTTCAAAACTATAATTTCCACGGGTGAGAGAAAGTTAGAGGTATATACATTTAAAACTATGTAAAATTTAAGGCAATACTAAAGCTTATATTCCTGTTATATATACACTACTTATTAGAAGCTAATCGAATATTTATCTTTATAGATGTGTTCCTAGACATCCAGGACCTGGTCTTAGTTTAGAGTCATACGTATACAACTTGCTGTACAATGTGCCGGTACCATTGCCTGGAAAATCGTTAAAGTTCTTCATTCCCAATGACGAGCCAGCGAAATCGCCATTAGAGCTGGTTATCCATCAGCCAACGCCATCGCAGGAGCTACAGATGCTAGATTACCCTCTGAAGGATATATTCACATGGCTTGGAGCGGATTGCGTGATTCAATTGTTTACATGTGTCCTATTAGAGAATCAAGTATTACTCAGAAGTTCAGATTTTCACAAGTTGATGGTCGTATCCGAGTGCATAACGGCGCTTCTTTTCCCGTTTTCCTGGCAACATGTGTATGTGCCGATATTGCCCGCCAGTCTACATCACTTCTTGGACGCGCCGGTACCATTTATAATGGGTTTGCACGCGCAAAGCGAGGGCGGTGTATTGAAAATTGCCAGCGAAGTAAGTGTTTAGTGCTTTTCAAAATCAGTGTTTTATTTGTGTTCCTAAAATTATTTGTTGAAATATACAAAAATAAAAACGCGCCACTAACACCGAATATATTATTTGGAGTATTTAAAAAATCAGTCACTTTTCTCTTGTATGCATTTATGTTTTAGGATAGAATAGATTTACAAATATGGAGAATTTAGCAAAAATTTTAAAATCTTGTAATCCAAGCTGTGTGAAACATGTGAACTAATTTAAATTTAAGATTATTTTATGTTATTTAATCTAGTCTAACGTAGTTGAAATGTGTCTTCTTCTTTTTTTCTTTTTATTTTGTGTTTGAGATGACGCTATTTTAGATTCTGTTTCTTGATTACAGGCAAATCTTTGTTATGTAGATATAGATAAGCAAAGTAGCCAATTTCCAGAAGAATTACCTGTATTTCCACATAAAATGCAATTTATTGCCGAGATTAGAGCTCTCTTAAACAAGTACAAAATACCATACACGGGAAAGTAAGCTGAAAATGTTCATCTTTTTCTTTTTTATGTGTTTTTCAACTGTTAAGATCAAAATGTTTTTCCAGGACTGATAACACGGTCATAAATTATTATAACGGTGACATCATGACTAGTAGTTTGACGCTTCCTGGATCTGGATGTCATCTTCCTCGCAGAAAACATTCGTTGCACGATGTCTTGGATTGGAATCGACCGGAACCGACGCCGCAGTCAGACACGTTACAAAGGATAGTAGATATCGCTAAAAGAACGGGTAAAGATTTTTTATTTTATATAATTTTTTTTATATATATTTTTATATAAATTCTTGTATATAAATTTCTTTAAATTTATTTCTATAAAATTTTTCTGTTTTTTTTTCGAAGAGCTCTAATAATAGAAGACTTACTTAGGTGAATTAAACATTTTTATAGTTACTGTGTGCTAAATATAGTAAAGGAGCTTTTTAACTAAATATAAATATATTTAGTTTTAGAGCATCAGTTGGGCATTTTTGTCTAGCATCCATTTTTCTTATAGGAGTGAACGTGGAAGATATCGATTCAGTGGAAGATAACGTGAAAGAGCAGATACTCTCACCTCAAGAAGAATATCAAGAGATGCTTATGTTTAACAATGCCATTAGAGAGATTTTTTTGAACCGTTTTGTACAGATTTTTTCTAATTACGAACACTTCGTTATTCAACCAAGTCAGGTGCGAAAGAGTATTCATATAATATATCATATATTCATATAATTCATATATTCGTAATATATAAGATGGATTTAGAGATGGATTTAGTACATGAAAAAAATAAGAAAAGTTCGTATAAACATATGTTCTATGTATTATTATTTTCGAGTTATAGTGAGTTTTTATTCGGACTTCTTTCTCCATGGGAAATTAACCGGAGAATCATGTGTTAATTTCTTAAATACATACAGATTTAAATGTGATGTATATAGTTTATGCAGGATGATGCTCTAACGCATTTCAGTTAGAAGCAATTAGGCTATTTTGGAATAAGCGATTTGCAAGTAGTTGAATAAGTCGTGAAGATCCTATTACCTATTGTGCTCGCTCCAAGATTTAAATCGGACTGTTGAAACATACATTGATAATGTTCAAATATTTCGCAACAAAACTAAAGAAAGTTTTCAGCAAATTCAAGCTATACAAATGGAAAGAGTAAGACAGACAATAGTAAAACCTATGCAGACTTATGCTTATACATAAGGGTATTCTTTCCAAGTCCTATCATAAAATTAAGCAAATACAGTTCATTAAAAAGTAAACTCGCTACTTGTTAACTCAAAAATAAGAATAAATATGTTTATTTCGACCTTTCTTACCTTTTAGTTATAAATTAATATCTAATATATAATAATATAAATGACATCTATATAATATAAATTATATAATATAAATTATATAATATAAATAATTTCTAATATCTATATCAATATTAAACTGTATTTGAGAAAGAAAAACGATTGTTTCTTTCAGGACAAAGATGAGTGGTTGAATAATAGAGATAGTATGCATGTTTTTGATAAGGCTACATTTTTATCTGATCAACCCACACAGCATTTGCCATTTTTATCAAGGTTTCTAGAGACACAAATGTTCGCATCTCTTGTTGACAGCAAAGTTATGTCAACGTGGAGTGAGCTTGATTTTAACACACGAGTTTTTGATCAAAGAATTTCTCTCTTAAGGTAAGCGTAAGAAAGATACATTTTTTGTACAGTTATTCTGTGATATTCTCTCAAATGATAAAATTATTTTTGTTTATTATAGGAAAAAAGTTGGAGAAGGTATTGTAAGATCGACACGTTATGAACCTTGTACAAGTATTGAAGAATCGCAAAAGGTATTGGAACAAAGGTTGACAAACGTAGATTTTGAAACGAATCCACCTACAGAGATTGTTCCTCATAGAGCAGCGTATTTTCGAAGTTTTCCTTTGTTAGACAGTGTAGCATTAAATAAGGAGCCAACTCAAAGGTAAATATTTTGAACAACTGCATTTTTTTGACAATTAGATCAACACAAGGAATATTAACGTTTATTATTTTATTTCCTGCTTCACGTGTAGTATCCTTCGGTAAGAATTTATTTGAAATTTTACAGCATTATGCATGTATATCTGAAGTTACTATATTATCATATAATTTGATTCACTATTTTATTTTTTATTTACAGTATTCTAAAAATCAACTGTTATAATCATTAATTGTCTAAATATTTTATTTATTCGTACAATTTTTGTTTCTATTTTTAGAAAATATAAGTTTAATTAATTTTATATCTGTAACAGTAGTCGAAGAGGTCAGACTCAGTGGAAGTATAAAATGAAATCTATGGAGTCAAATGGGAAAACTCCAGTACCTCAAGAAACACAATCGCCTCGACCTCAAACTAAGCTCTCTGCAGATATGAGTCCAGCATTAATAGCACAAGCAAATTGGACATTTGTTGAAAAATTGCTCAAAGTATATTTACTAAAATGAAAATAAAATAAGTAAATTTATTAACATGAAAATGTTATGTTAATCTACTTTTTTGTGTTTGTTTTAAGGATTGCAAATCAAAAACAAAAAGAATGTTGGTTGAAAAAATGGGTTCTGAAGCAGTTGCATTAGGTCATGGCGGTGAATCGCTATCCGATGTCGAAGAAAATACGCTAGTTGCTAGTCTCTGCGATCTCCTAGAACGAGTTTGGAGTCATGGATTGCAAAATAAACAAGGGAAAAGTGCTCTTTGGTCGCATCTTGCCATGTTTCAAGAAGAAGAGTGCAATGACCCGAGTAAACCAATAGATCCTAATTTTCTTTCTCCTGGTATGTGGAAATTTGTTGCTATACTTCGATATCTGTTACACACATCGCACTTTATCATCGAAATTGTAATATTTACTAAAATTCATGACGTTTGGAAATGCAGCGTTAGCATGGTGCGTCCTACGGAAACGACTCGATTGTACGTGTCTTATTTTATTTCAGATAAAGTGTTAAAAGTAGAGATTAGTTTCTCATACGTAGATACTGTGCACTCCCTTAGTTGTAAGTGACACATTATTCATAAATAATTATTTATTTGATTCTACGTGTTTTTGCTAAACGTGCACATACTATAGCGAATATGTTTGTTATTTCCGAGAGAATATTGATTTTGTAAAATCACGCGTTTTATATATTGTGTTTTGCTATTATGAAGTATAATTTAGAATTGCAAAACTTAATACAAATATTTCTTTATATGATTAAATTGCTACCTATTTCCCTTTTCATGCTTACTTTATAGGTCTTATCCATTATCATTTTATTTAAAATTTTATTTATTATAGGTTCTATTACACTCAACCCCTTATAACACGGCACTGTAAAAATTCGGTTTCTATGTAACACAGCACAAAAATTGCAAAGCGATTCTATATATCACGACTTAATAAATTTGGACAACATTCATATAGCACTTATGTTCTTACTACATTGTTTTGATATTACGTTTGACATACATTTCGCTTAACACAGTTTCGGTACAACGCAAAACGAATTAATCGTGTAATAGGAGGGTTGACTGTATTAAATATATTGTCCTCTACTTATGATGGTAATGTAACTCAAAGAGTAAATAAAATATTTTGAACTATAATTTTAAAGTATCATTGAAACATTTTTAAATATTAAAATCTCATAAATGATTCCAAATATTAAGTAGTTTCAAATATTAAAGTTCTAATATCAAAGTAATATTAATAAAAACTAATAATTTCATTTTTTAGTATCATAACGAAATAAAGAATAATTCTTTACTTTATTGAAATTAGAAATATTGCTTTTTGAGTCACAATATTATTTAAAACGTGGATCAATGTTTCTTTTTCAGTTGATTTTTATTTGCGTTTCATTTTTCTTTGTTGTAAATAGCCAAGAAATCGCCAAGTAGGTTTTTTGGATTACCAGAGCGTTTAATTTCATCTTTAAAGGGCAAAAATATTTTTGAAATTGTTTCTTATATCAAGGAGAATTTTAATGGTAAGCCCTATCGTTGGCTTGCCGCAAGTAATTCGATCAGCTTTTTCTCTAATACATATATACATACTATTTCTATATTTAAATTTAATAATCATAATAAATATTAGTAAATCGCATGATTTGATATATGTCTTAAACATTAAAAGACAGTTTTTAATACGTATTCACACAACTTATAGGTATCGTAGATATGTAATGTCAAAAGCGATTTCTTTTTATTAGTTTATTAGTGATGTATTACGAACCGAGTACAAAAATTTAAAATAATTAGCATGTATAATGTAATTTTACATTAAAAATAAAAACATTTGTATTTTGTACGTGGAATGCCTGAAATGATTCTTCCAGGATGCATCTATTTCTTTTTCGTCCAAAGCATGAGATTATCATTTGCATGCATTGTTAGAAGTATTTTTATAAAAGTGTGAAAAACGAGTGCCAATTGTTTTATCTATTTAAAATTATTGTGTAATTAGATTTCTATGTTTGTTAACAATAACAGATCTACCGAATCTGGCATTGGAGATCGACTCACCTACACGAGGCACGGACAAGCACAAGTCTCCTGGCGATAGAAAAATTGGTCCTGAACATTTGAGGCCTTTGCCTAATTCTTTGCTTTTTGATATTCGGAATGTGCAGGCGATGACCGATATTAAAACGCATATTGGATATGCCAGAGCCTGGGTTCGATTAGCACTTGAAAAGAAACTTCTTTCTCGTCATTTGAAAACTTTATTATCAGATACCAGATTGTTAAGGTAAGCAATTAATTTGATAGAAATACTACTAATTACTTAAGTTTTATAATATTGACAAATTGGCTGTTAGTTGTTACAACTTGTTTTACAAATAACATAAATAATAGTTAACATTTTTGGTTATATTGTAGAAGTCAGTATAAGCGCTCGGCATTTTTGCGTTGTGAAGAAGAAAAGGAACAATTCTTATACCATCTTTTAACGTTGAATGCCGTCGATTACTTCTGCTTTACAAACAATTATCCAACTACAAAATTGCCATACAGGGTCGTTATATTTCCTAGTCGAAAAGCTAGCGCAGCTACTACTTCGGCAAACAGTTGGATCGCTATTTCTGGTACATTGTGTGAAACAAATCCAGTGCCAATTCCCAAGGGAGCGTTGGAATTTGTGTTTCATGTATGTTATTATAAATTCATAATTCGTATTTAATATTTTATGACTTTTCAAATGAATGCATTACTATATATTTGCAAATATTTTCTGAACTTTAAAAAACATAAAATGTTAAGAGAACTAATTATTTTTCATGACTTTACATAATTTTATAACTTTTATTTTAGCATAAGAATTTGGGCGTGCTCTCTACGTTACGTATAGGACATGACAATACAGGTCTTTCGCCTAAATGGATGGTAGAACACGTTGTGGTGAGAAATGAAGTTACAGGGCACACATTTAAATTTCCTTGTGGTAGATGGCTTGGCAGAGGTATCGATGACGGATCTACTGAGAGATTATTAGTAGGTGCCTTGGTACCACGTAATATCGATAGTGAAGAATTGGTTGAATCATGTTCAACACCACCAAGATGTAGGTCTCCTAGTATACCTAGACGTCCTATAGTGTCTCAAGTCGAATTGCAACATATGTTGGGTAAATATTATTGAAGTACATACACCTTTGATTTTCTAATTCAGAAAGTAAATTTAAATATTTATATTACGTTAGTGAAGATGTACAGGGTGGTTGGTAACTGGTGGTACAAGCGGAAAGGGGGTGATTCTACGCGAAAAAAGAAGTCGAAAATATAGAATAAAAATTTTTCGTTTGAGGCTTTGTTTTCGAGAAAATCGACTGAATTTAAAAGTCGTGCTGGGGTCAACTTTGTCTTTTTAAATGGAATCATATATTTTTTAATGCTTCAATCGATGCAGCTCGAGATTCACTATAAAATATCATTTTCCTACTTGTATTGAAAAAATATTACAGTAGTAGATATTTTAAATTTTATTTTGTAAAACTTATTGTATGAAAGATCTAACAATTTTTCAATACAAGTAGCTAAATAATTTTTTGTAAAGAATCTCTAAACTATATCGATTAATGCATTAAAAAATATATGATTCTATTTAAAAAACAAAGCTAATCTTCATACTATCTTTAAGCACCCACCTGCAGAAAAACTAATAACATTAGAACATGCCTCCCTTGAAACCTTACAATTTTTATCTGAAACATTTTTCGATACAATAATATCAAAAATATTTCAGCTTCAACTCTTAGATGATTCAGATTGTACATATACAAGTTATAGTAGTAATAATGCTTTTATTGTTTCCCCTTTAGGATTACAAAATTCCCTTTGTTCTACAATAATCCTTAGTCTGTATTTCCTTATCTACTTAACTAGCTTATTCTATCTTATGCTATCCTAGATTTAATTGTCCTATTCCTATTCTACCTATGTACTGGACATTCGTCTATATGGTAGAATTTGACCTTTATTACACCTGCCTTGCACCATCTAATTTATTGGCTAAACCATCTCTTTTTGGCCTTATTTTTATTTCATTACTCTGCTCCTTCTTACCCTTCCTTTACCCTTCAGCCATTTCCAATCTTTTCTTTTCTATGTTGTCCACCCACTCTTCGTCCTCCTCTCCTCTCCTAGTATCCTCTCTACGCTTTTCTGCTATCCTCTCGGTTCTTTCTCGCATATATATCTTGCACGTATTCCTATGTCTCTTCCTCTGTTCCACACAGACTACACTCCTTTTCCTCTTCCTCTAACCAATATTTTCCTTCCCTAATTTCGTTCCCTAATCTGAATCTTGTGATTCTCCTCACTTTATTCTCATTTCACCTTTTCTTCAAATGTACTGGCATTCCTTCCGCTCTTATTGCTTTATATCAATTATTGTATCTTAATTTGTATATTTTCTTTCCTCTTTCTTCATTCTGCTTTTCTCTCTCTATATCTTCCATCTTCTATTTTTACCCTTGCCTCCACCTCCCTCCTCCTCTCTTCCTCCTACTCCCTCCATTTTCTTCCGCGCACTCTCTCTTACATGTCTCCGTCTAGTTTCTTCCTTACATTTCCCTTCTCTCTTTCTTATATTCTCCATTCTTCAGTCTTCTTTCAAAGCTCCATGTCCTTATTCTCGCTCTCATTCTCATCATGTCTCTTTTTAGTTCCTCTCTTACGAAGTATCCTAGTATATTCCAATCCACACTAAATACCAATCTAAAATACTTTTCATGCAGTCTATTTATACCTATATTATACCTATATTATACTATACCTTACTCTTACTCTGTATTCTGTGATCATTCATATTAGTTTATCGAGTAGCTATATTCTTTTTCTCCAATCCCTTCCAAACATTCTTTTTTTTAACTCCTTTTCATATCTGCCTTTTTGCAGTTGCCGCCTTCTTGACTCTTTTTGCCGATTATGCTTCCTGTTCTTTTCCATTTCTTTTCATTCTGTATACTAGATATATAAATTCCTTTACCTCCTCTATTTCTTCACTTTTCTATTTCCAGTTCACTTTTTTCATCTTTCCACCTCCCGTCTTCAACCTCATCGCATTCGATTCTTTCACATTTAGCGCCAGGCTTTTTTTTCAGGTATCTCTACAGGCTCTTTATGATCTGCATCATCTCCTTTTTTTCTTCTGCCAGAATTATTGTATTATTTCCTACATACAAGTTATGTTATAAGTTATAATTTCTAAAATTTCCCTTCAAGAAAATTTATGTAATTTTATAGGAGAATCTGTAAACGCAATTGTCAAATTCCACTATAGAAGAGAATGTCAAGATGGTTCTTTGACTGCTTTACTTTGTGGGGAAGGTGGTCTTGTGCCATCTTTAGAGCAGATATTTTTATTCGGTTTTAAGAACCAAAGAATATTTGGGAAAAATTTTTACGTTTGGGATTATCTCTGTAAGTTATTATTTTTAGCTATTTCATTTTACTTTTATTTTAAACTTTGTATTGTCAAATAAATAAAATAGTTAACTTCTATTTGTTTTAGTACGTGTAAAAGAAAATTTTGAAATTTCCTTGTTGGAAGAAATGGACGAATATTCACAGAGGCTGAATAAAGATAGACGAATTCACGTAGAGAACAATCAAAGATTTACAACTTTAAGGTGTTATTGTCATCTTATTGATCAAATTAACTTATTCAGTCAAACCCTTGGTAAAGATGGAAAATTTCAATTATTCATTTGCTTAGCAGCAAGGTATATAAGTTATAATTTTAATATTTATCTTAAATATTTGTCGGGTATATTACTGCAAATTTAATTGCTACTTTCTTCTTTCAGAGAACAGCTTCTTCATTCAATGCTTCGGCCAATGAGTGAAGCACGCTCTACTGCAGACATGTACGAAGAAACTTCTTTCTTAAGAAATACTACATTATTAAATTTCCTCATTCACATCCTTGAACCACTAAGCGAATTTCACATTGTCCTCGAAAAGAGCTTGACTCATGGAATTTCTAGTATATGTTAATTTATCATGAACATTCCAATAATTAGGTAAGATATGCAGGATTTCTTGCTATATGCTGCATTTTACAAAACTTTTATTTTTAAATAATTGCAGAATAACTTAAATTTGATCATATACTTTCCTGTAGGATACATTTCTTTAAAACGGCACAATTTATAAATTCTAAATAATACCAGGTGAACAGGATAAATGTTATAGTATTGGAAAAATGATGAACTTTGTAAAACTCTACTATTAAGGATCTAAGAGAAATTTAATAATGCAAATGAAGACTGTTATGCTGATGTAAAATAGTCGTTTTTAAATGATGAATTGTTTGACAGAAAGTTGATATATGAGTGATAACGAAAACAAAGATCTTTCTCTGTTCCGAAAGTTGATGATATTAATAACAATAAGAGTTCAGTGCAAAGATAGATGATCTAATTTCGCCCATCTTGCCGTAGATAATTGATAGAGAAACTAGTTAAGATTGTTGAAACTGACGTATCGTGTACCAAAGATGTGATCCTATTAGTTATTACTATTAGTATTATTGATATTATTATTACTAAGGATTTAGTTTTTTTACAATTTTTGCCGTAAGCAAAATATCTAAAGAGCGTGCAAACAACATATATTGCAATAATTAATAAGTTAGACAAGATAAATATCAATTTTGTACGTTCCATTATTTATTACATTAATCGAAATCATTAATAATAGGAAATATAACTTTGTCGAGAAAAATATTAGAATAGGAAAAGGTTTACGATTTATTAATTTTAATCTTTCTCCATTCTCATAAACCACATTATGTTAAATCATGAAAATTGTCGATTAATTTTTTAATACGTTGTTTATACACACTTGTGAACAGCATTAATACTATTTCTTTTACCTTTCTTTTATCGTATATGACCGAAGATTTTTTTATTTTTACTTATACGACTACTGAGTTACAAGAAACAATAATGTCAAAGTCTAAGATTTAGTATTAGCAATTTATATTTCTTTTCTTATAAAATTTGAAATTCAATTAGTGTATTGTAGTTCGAGTCGAAATCAGAAGGACGTAATATATTATGAGAAACATTTATGCGCATATTCAAGAAAAAAATGGACCAAGCAATTTAATCATTTATTACAAGTTACGAAGCGTGACAATTGATTTTTGACGTGCAAGCTGCTTCTTCGCAGTTTCAATGTAATTGATGATCAAGAAAACAAGAATACTCTACTAATTTGAAGAAATAGCTTTCAGAGTACAATTTTACCGCTAGCATTTCACAGACATTCAATACCACATCCCATTGCTAAAAATTGTTCTTTCGTATTATTAACCAGTGTACTATTGCTCATTCTTCGTAAGGCACGCGTGAATAATATTTTTATCAAGCTTTAACGTTTAATGAGTTTATTTCGGTATACTACAATTTTTGAAAAAAATCTTAATAATTTCAATTATGCTAAATTTTTTGGGGTTTCGTTTTACTTTCTTGCTAATTTATTCTAATATTAAACACAGTTAAAATTAAGCATTAAATTTAATTTTAAATAAAGAATTACTAACTCTAAATAATTTTAAGCATTGAGAAAATATTTCGTTAAGTGAAAAAAGTTAATACAACTATTTCTCACTTTCAATTCACCTTAAATTTAATTACTTTTGTATCTAATTTTTAAAAAAATGTTAATTTCAAGGAGAAATGATTTTAAATATCTTTTGTTGATGACTGTAACCATAAAATATACAAGGTTCCAAAATTAAAACATCATGTATGTATTCACACGGGTTCATTGTGTACATTCATGACATTGATACATATTAAGAAATAATTTATCGCGAGTCTCTCGCACCTGTGGCCAAATTTAAAAGTTTACAGTGTCGTCTTTTACATAGATCCGTGGATGTAAAACTTTAATTCTAATCTCTGTTAACACATTGCTTATTAACTAAGATTATCTTTTAATATATTTTTCAACGTTAAGCTTTTTATACAGTATCCGTTATTATATTTTAATCTTTCTGAAAAGAAAATGATTCTCCTCAATTATAAAATATAAATTTACTAACGCATATGTCATATAGAAATTTTATATCTAAGTATTCTATACTTATATATGCATTCTATTGTATGCTGCTTTATCAAATAATATTGAAGTGGAAAGCAATGTGTTAATAAATGAATAGGAACGGACGAAAAAAAAGAGTATATAATTTGTTAGTTATATATCATTAGTTGTTTCATTCGGAACATTCATTAAGATTCATTTGTTAATTAATTACGTTGCTGTATATTGTTGACAAAAATAATGAAATACTCGCTTAATGATCTGGTTGAGTTATTTTTCCTAGATTTTGTAGGAAAAAATAAAACGGTCGTACACATGAAATTATGACTCATATCATTTGTAAACGGATTATTGTATATTTTGTTGTTTTAACAATAATCACGTTTAGTCGAAAAGGAAAACAAAAAATTGTATTTTAGGTAGTTGTAAAATGTGTATCGTGATCGTTTTGTTGTTAGATTGAAGGATAGTGCGTTGCACTTTATGTTACTTTACTTTATTATGCTTTGAAGCATGCCTGGTGTCGTCATGTTAAAGTTGCCTATAATTTTAATCTCTCTATTATCTTCAATAAAGTCAAATTCAAATGGAATTTATACAAAATGTGTACAATAGATATTTTTAAAATATTAATATTACAGAAAAAATGGTGAGATAAATTAAAAGTTATAATGAATTATGTATAAATGAATTTTTTGTTATTTTTAATATACAGAATGGTTCGTTATTAAATAAAATATTTAGTGTTATAATTTTATAAATTTTTACTTGGGAAGGATTGTAAAATACTTCATATATCAGCAAAATTATATATAATTAGTGCAAACATGTAGTTAAAGGGCTTAAAATATAAGCTTCGTAATAATATTTCAGACACTTCAACATGACGATGTGAGCTTATTCAGAATACTCAAACAAGTAGTTTATGCATAAGTTTCGGTTTAAAATTTAAAAGTCATGTCCATGTAATCACGATCCATGCTCGATCGTTCCATAGATTCCTTACCAAGTTTGTATGTAAATGAAAAATTACAAAGCTTCATGTAACGTATAATAGGATCTTTTACAAGATGAGCGCCGCATAATATAATTGTGTATATATAAAATGTAAAACAAAATACTATCATACTGTACAGTAGAATAAATAATTACCAAAACTAATTGATTTGTGTTTCACAATTAAAAAATTATTAAATATTTAAGTATTAATGTTACGATCTGGTCTTGATCTTCGGTGTTCGTAACCGTCGTGTTACTCTACACGTCGAATCTTGGGATTCTCGAATTATATTTAAATCAAAACGGTAATTGCTGCCACCAGAAATAGTTATTAACTGTTTCGATTGGTTCGACTCTCATTCGTTATTTCTGAAAGACAAACGACTGAATGGAATGGTTTCAAAAACCTATCGCACCCTTCTAAAGTGCGGCAATATTTCTAATATCCCAATAGATCTTGCTTTTAACACCTTCGCGACAACTAAGTGGAATAAATTTGGCAACTTGT
>JACXIV010000039.1:114444-131441 GCA_014737475.1 Bombus confusus | reverse complement strand
AAAGTATTATTGAAATTTTCCTTTCTTTTTAAAAGTCCTTGCTACTGTATTCTTCTTGCAATATCAATTTCTCATCAGTATCAATAGATCGTATTCTGCTAAACACGTGGTTACCTTTGCTGATGCCGATACTTGATCTTTTGGCGCATCTAGTTGCTTGTCGCTGTTGATGCTGTGTGAGAAGATCATAGCATCTCAAGTTGTGGTTCGTGCTATTCGCAAGTTACGGCATATCACGTTGCGGCTCGTATGGAGCGCGAGACGTGAGAATTGAATACTTTGATTAATATTAGTGATAAATATAAAATGAGTTTTATGGCCAATAAATTCTGTGCTAATACAGAATGTATTAATACAGTTCCTGTAACCTCTGGAACAATCGGATAGGAGGTGATTCTGCATGAAAAGATAAGTCGGAAATATAGAATACAATTCTTTCATTAGAGGCTTCGTTTTCGAGAAAATCAATTTTGGAAATTTGTTTAGCATATATGATTTTTTAAAATTATTAACTGTGTACGAGTAAATAATCAACAGGAGATTATTCTACATATAAATATAAGTGAAAAATGTAAAATAAAATTTTTTCTATTTAGTTTCGTTTTTAAAAAAAATTGAATTTGTACGTGCTTAGTTCAGAACAGGTTTGGAATTTTTAAATCTTATTTTCTCAGAAATGAAGCATCTTTTGAAAAAATTCTGCACTACATTTTCGACTTATTTTCATACGTAGAGTAACCTTTTGTCGATTATACACCCCTGTCCATTCCGGAATTGCACAAGTCCAAACATATTTGACAAACTCGACTTTTGCGAAAGCGAGGCTCGCCGATGCTGGTGCTACGGTATGAACTGTTTTTGGATCAGTGATTTTTTCGGGCCGTACATAAAGAGACCAATATCAATCTGGTTCATGTTTCCTGAATACACTGATCTGATCTTCCTTCGGGCCGGTTGACTTATGTAGGTATTTGAAGTTGGTTTACGATTGTGGAAAGGGTATTAGTGGACGATCTAAAAAACTAATCAGGACCTGCAGTATTATATTATTATACTCGATTTTAGGTAGGGAGAGGATAACTGTGATTCATATAGTGATTAAAAGAAACGCTTTGGTTTTTGGACTTATTGTTGTCGAAGATGGCATGGTGACTCGTCTCAATTTATTAGAAAGTGAGTCATTAGACGAAATATACACCTTACTCTATTACGTGATCAGGTCCTTTGTATAATACTAATTTTAGTAGCAATAACATAGCCGGTTAACAAATGCGGAGGACTAGAATTCAATTACCGGCATCGTAATTCCTACCTACTTTTTACGATTCTACACACATATGTATAATGTATATACACTATCGTGTATATATATTTGGACATTTAATCCAATCAAAGCATTGAGAGATATTTTTTTATAGTTTCAGCGTTATGGTGGAAGAATGTTTCTTTACTATCAATTCTTAACACTTGCCGTAACTAGGATCAAATGGTGTGCTAAATTGAAACTAAAGCAAGGAATATAGCTGCATCAATTAAGTTCTATATTTATCTCTAATAAGTAGCCGTCACTTAACTTACGTGTTCTTTCAGAAGTAATTTTCATCTGCCTTCAATTATTGGTTTTTTTATTTATAGTAATTAATATCAGCTAGTGTTTTGATCAATATCTACTAACTATATGTAATTAGTTAGTTAGTATGTTTTGTTGATAAAAAAGAATTCCATAAGTGTGTTTGAAAGTAAATGATAAAGTAAGACAAATCATTAATAAACAAAAGAAAGACTATCAAACATTGTTTGTGAAACAATAAAATCATTAGTTGAAGTCCGTCTTCGTAACAGGTCTGAGTTTTTATGTCATAGTAAAAATATCTTTTTATTATTTTCAATGGAGTTCGTTACTGAAGGTAAGTACCGTTCATTTTGATTACTTGTTTTGGTCTTTTTTGTATTTACTTACAGCTATACTGGTAATATAAAATGGTATATTTTTATTAACTTCGATTAAGTTTTTCTAAAATATTTCTCTATGATTTTAGTTGAGCATATTTGTTGTTACATTGTGGAAAAGATCATGGAAAACTTAGGTGTCCCTACCTGCTCCTTAATTTTTAATAAATCTTTTTGTAGGTCAGTCTCGATTTGTTACAAATAGTATTATTTTCCACAAGTGGATTGCAGTTGAATCGGAGGAAAAAAAATTCAGGTTATTAATTTTATTCAAATCTGTTTTAATTTAGAAAATTCCTCCAAAAAGTTTCTAAAAATTTGGAAAGGTATCGTGATTTATATTGTGTAAAATTGAGTATAACTAACTGTGTAATGAACATAGCAACCTTGAATACCAAAGAAAGTCCTCGTGATCGACCACTAAAATTGTTTGAAAAGTTCCTTGGAAAACGAAAAAACGAAAAAGAAAAAATAAACAAGTAGTTACTCATAATAAAATCACCAGATGAGTTCTCCCTCGCTGCAGGTACATCTGCACGTTTTTCAGGAATAAATATAAAAAAAAAAAGAATAAATGCCTTACACTGACACAGGCAGTCGCTTTATGCTTTGATTTAGATTTATCAGAAAGGGAATATAATATACTTTTAAGAACAGTCGTGAATGCATTGCACAATACATAATTGTTTCTGAAGTTAGTATTCATTAAAAGACACAAAAAAAACAACTATTGCCTCACAACATTTCAATTATAGAAATATCAGCACAAGTGCAACTGCTAGAATAAATGATGAAGTAAAAAATTAGAAGATTGGCTTTTTCAATTTTTTTTCAATTCTAAGGTGAGTTGTGAAGTAACAGAAATTAATGAACAACTAATCGAGAAATTCTTCATAGTACAGACAGTGATAGGAAGTTAGACATCGATAAATATAGAGAATTGCTAAAACACACAAAAGAATTATATTTAAGGTCATATGATTCGTACTATATAAGTATAGTACTTTTTACTAAACTCCTCGGATAAATCATCACATTCTTGTAAAAAATTATGTTTATTGCATTTGGACTTTCTTCTGTAAGTAACACTCACATCTTTGCTCTCGAACTTACCTATATTAGGTACATTAGCCGTACATACGTATCACAACTAGGTGTCCAACTTTATCACATTTATTGTAATGTTAGCCTTTAAAACGACAGCTATTAAGCTATGTACAGACAAAACAGACCCGCGAGGATGCTTCGCTCAGCGAGTAAGGATTTGTAAGGCACTTTGATTTCGTCAAGAAATCGACATTCGTTGGTTCGTCCGGAGACAGAGTTCAAGGTGAGGCAACGCGTCGTGAAGCAGCCTGGGGGGTCTGCCGCGCACTATTTGTACATAACTTTGGACGTATGATTCGGTATATTGCAAGAGTAGGCATCTTCCGATCCTTTATCCCGTTTGTCGTCTCAGTCAACTGCTAACGATTCTAAAGCTAATTTTACAAACACAAGTTCCTTATAATATGGAAACTTTCGTGCTTCTTATTCCAAAACTCATAAGTATTTAGTGAATATAGAGATACTGTTATCTTGTAAAAAAATGTTAAAACCTAACCCCTTTTTATTGCTTTAGAGTTCGTATTTGCAAAAATCCTTTCTTATCCTATGCCTACGTCATAAAAGAAGTATACTGTAAAAATTTTATACTTCTAGGTACTGCGATTTGTACTGGTCGTTGTTGAGTAGATCAGTCACTTTTGCATTATACAAGCTGAAGCGGTAATCGTAGTACAACCTGGCGTGGTGATGCTACGTGAAAATATAAGAAAAAAGTTTGATATAACATTTCTTCATTTGAGTCTCCGTTTTGGAGAAAATTGACGTTAAAAATTTAACAAATATATTTAAATTTGGCTAATTCCGAACTGAACAACAATAAAAGTCAAAGATGTAGAATAACACCTTTCTAATAACAAAGTAACAAAATTTGGAAATGTATCATGCGTGTACACCAGTCGAATTCGTAATTAAACGTTTAAACTTCATTTTCTTGAAATCGAGACCTTAAACGGAAAAATGTTATTTTATATTTTGATTTATTTTCACATGTACAATAAACTCCTGTCGATTGTTTACTCATACCTAGTTAGTACTTAGCCAAGTTAAAGTATAAAGTGTAAAGTATAAAGTTGACAAATTTTAAAATTTTTTTCGATTTTCTCGGAAACGAAACGTCATACGAAAAAATTTTATTCCATATTTTCGACTTATTCTTTTACGTAAAATCAAAGCCTATTCCATTGTACTATGATTATCGCCCCATCCTGTTCATATAAGATTTAAGAGGGGTACACATACAGTGAGGTGCATAACTGAACTAATAACCACAAATTTTGTATAAATCATTATTTATTGTTAGGAATATAGAAGAATAATAAAAAATTAACATTATAATTACTTTTATCATAGTTAGAAGTAACTTAAGAAATTTTTTTCAATAATTAATGTCTCTTCATTTAACAATGGCAAAAAAAAATAGGTTGACTCGGTTTTGCACCACGTCCAATACTTGGCAATATTTAATATATTACTTATTTTTAATATTTGGTCCACAACCCTTTTGCTTGTAAAACTGCACTAATCCGCTTTGGCATACTTTCTACTAACTTTTTGCAATAATCTGGAGAAATTTGTTCCCACTGTTCTTGAATTCTATTATACAAATCTGTGATTGAAGTTGGTTGGGAGTCATATGAATCCCGAAGTCGTCTTTTTAGTAAACCCCACATATTCTCTATGGGGTTGAGGTCGGGGCTCTGTGCAGGCCAATTCAGAACAGAAAATTTTTCAGTACTGAGCCAATTTTTTACACTTTTAGCAGTGTGCTTAGGGTCTCGGTCGTGCATGAAATTTACATTTTTTTCTTCAAAAGCCATATTTTCAATAGCATCTACGAGATGATCTTGTAAAATATCCTTGTACAGATACTGATTCATGATGCCATTAATTCGGTGCAATGATCCAACACCAAATGCCGTTAGGCACCCCCAGAACATTAGGGATCCGCCTCCATGCTTTAACGTTTGTTTCACATGTCGTGATTTAAGCCTTTCATTTTTACAAATCCAGCACCAAGACATGCCATCTGAACAAATTCTGTTAATTTTGGTCTCGTCTGACCAAATAACCCGTTCCCAGTCAGTAGTTGTCCAATTTCGATATTTTTTAGCAAATTCTAAACGATGTTTAATATTTTTCTTCGATAACATTGGTTTTTTTTTCTTAATGCTTCTAAACTCAGCTCCTTTGAGGGTTCTTCGTGCTGTCCACTGGCTTATTTGTATATTCGTATCTTCTTTTAATAATTTTGCAGCCATAATGGCACTTGAAGCTTCACCAGATGTGACAAACCGTATAATCTTTCGTTCGTTCTGCGGTGATAATTGTTTTGGACTTCCTGCAACATTTAATAATATACTTTTACAGTACTTTTTTCTTATTCTCTGCACTGTCGATTGACTAACACTGCAATTTTTCGTTGTCTTACGCGTTGACAAGCCGTCATTCAAAAGAGAAATGACTATTTTTAAACAATTTGGAGCAATTGACTTCATATTTATTCTTATTTCACTTGCGTGCTTTTCCGTTCGACTGATCGTGTAGAACTGAGTGTTAAGACGTAGAATAATATTTTGTAAACACACCAAAGTACTAGATGTAAACATACTACTATAACATTCCACGTAAACATTTTTTTTTTACGGACCGGTGCAAAACCGAGTCAATCTATTTTTTTTGTCATTGCTAAACTAGGAGACATTAATTATTGAAAAAAATTTCTTAAGTTACTTCTAACTATGTTAAAAGTAATTATATTGTTAATTTTTTGTTATTCTTCTATATTCCTAACAATAACAATTTTGCTAGCCAGATTCTTTTTACGATTTTAAAGAACTCCGTAACTTTTAATATTCCTCAAGCGTCCTATGACAGCTCTTATACCATGAAGATTTCTCACTCAATGGCCACGATATACTTTTATATATTTTTCCTCCTATCTCGCATCTCATTTGATATCTTACTGCGTCTGAGGTGCTTCAGATTCAGATCATTTTCCAGTTAGCATCCAACTTTAGCAACATGCGATTCCTTAGTTACCTTTTACGTTTAATTATCATTTTTTTACGAAATGAATAGGGCTCAGTGCAGTTCAGTAGGAAATATTTTGGAGCAATTTTGAAATCAAAATAGAGAGGAAGTATATGATGATTTATTTTTTTGTAACAGTGGCAGTGACCCTTATAGTGATGGTGATTATATTCCTGAGGAAGGAGGAGGAAATGTTACGAAAATTTTAGCATAGAAATATTCCGGTTTAGAAAGATCCGTCGATAGCCGTCCGCATAATTTTTTTTATCCATGACTGTGCGAACATTAATGTTTGTTTTAGTAATGTAATTAGTCATTCAACAGGATGATTACGAAGTATTTTTGTAAGGAAGTTTTCAGTAGTCAGGATATATCTATTACCAGGTTGGGTTGGTGGAAGAGGGTCAACAATGTCCATCGAAAATTATTATTTGATAACTGTTACAGAAATTTATAAATGAGCGTAACGTTCTCATACATTTATTCCTTCATTTACATTATGTGGATGTTTTACCTCTAATTGTAATAATGGTTTCAGTTCTTGAATTCAAAGTCACTATGGATATAAAAGTTTGTAGTATATGGAATAAATAGAAATAATCAAGTGTTTATAATTGACTTAGCAATTTAATAAATGAGGAGAATTAGTATCTAATTATCCACTAAGGGAATAATGGATTGCGATATGAGTGTTGAAAAATATTCAACCACATCGCGAACCGAAAGTTGACCCCGGTTTTGAGTCACATCACTTTAGGAATTCCTGGGATCGAGACGTTGGTAAAACACGGAAAGTAAAGGAGGTGATTGTTGTCGCAAAAGATGTATATATATATGTATATATTTTTACTATATGAATATAAGTTGAGACGAGTGTTGCTATTTCGAGGAGCGTGACAATATAGAGTTGACACACATTGTGTACGATGGAAAAATTGTCTTGTGCCGATTTTTCGGTTTTGCTAGTAGTGGAAAAATGTAAATAAAGGGTGTTCGGCTAAAGGTGTAAACAAATTTAACTGGTGATTCTTGAAACTAAAATGAGATGAAAATCAAGAATAAAAAATTTGCGTTTTCCGTTTTGTTTCTAGTTATTGACAATTAAAAATGAGCCAAAATATCCCCGTACGCGAGGAAACCTCCTTACACGGACGAAAGTAGGTCAGTCTAAGCAGCGGGACGCACAGGAATCCTTAAATCGAACGATACATGGGCAGCAGCTCACCTCGTATAAGTCGTAGAGAAGAAGATTATGACATTTGAAGACGTAAACTTTTTTCTCCTTTTTTTGTGCGAGGAGGGGAAAATGCAAATTACGCATACCCAGTGGCACTTCGTGCTAAAAATCCTACTAGAAACCCCTCCTTTTCCGCTCCTTCATAGGTATTGGAAGACCAAACCTGAAACTACCTCTCGGCATTACTTCAGGGTTGGTCTTCTTTCTGGTTATACCTCCCATCTATTTATCTTCCTCTTCGTATTTTTTTTTTACCTCTCAGCATTCTTCTCCTGTACTTGTTTGGTTCTTATAATTTTCTGGCATAGTCCTTGGAATCTGGCCCAATATTCCTCTTTACTGACACCAATCACTTCGATAATATTGTTGGTTGTCAGTATCTCTCCAAAATAATTTTCCAATAGTACTCTTTCATTGGTCCACTTGGGGCAATTGAACAGAACATGCTCTGCGTCGTCGTATTCTGCATCACAATCCCAGCATCTTGAGTGGGTCTCTTTCTTTATCATTTTATGATATGAATTAAAGGTTTCATTAAAAACTCAAGATTTGCATGGTATAGTGATCTATATTTTGCTTTTTTTCTTTAAATATGCAGGGATTGTCAATCAATCTTCTCATCCAGTTACCCTCCCTGTGGCAGAGTTACCCTCCCTGTAGCAAAGCTACTCTTCTCTCCATCTTTCTTCCATCAGCGGCTCTACTCTTTTAGCCCCCTCCGCTGACGTACTCGTCGTACCTCCTATCCTCGAGCGAGTTTTGTAACGCTCCTGGTATCCCGTTTTTCGTATTTCGTAGTTTTCCGCAAGTAGCTCTGCTTTTAGATGTACCGGCATAGTGCCCGTAAGTACACATAGTGCTGCGTGGGAAACGGTTTTGTAAGCGGTAAGGGTATGTATCAACGTAACCCTTTGCGTCCTCTTCAGTATATTTTTATTTTTCTTGATCGTTACAGCTTTAGCCCATACTGGCGCGGTATAAAGCATCACCGACTCCCACACTTCATAGTAGAGTTTCCTAATGAAGCCAGTAGACCCGTTGACGTTTGGCAAGAGGGTCCTTAGAGTTCCCATTAAAGCATCTGCCTCACCGCAGACGTTTTTAAGATGTTGTGTATATTTTCTTTGATTATTCAATTGGACTCCAAGATATTTAATGTCCTTTTTTGTGATTAGCGAGTAGTCTCCAATATTTATCTCGAATACCTTAGGTACTCGCTTTCCCGTGAGCAGGATAATTTCTGTTTTCTCTTGAGCCAGATGTAATCCTGTCTCTCCACACCACCGGGTCACCGCCTTCATTGCTTCGCGCAGTCTATCCTCTGTTTTCTCATACCTTTTCGTTGAGATTATCAGCGCCAGGTCGTCTGGGAATGCTACCGCATTTAAGTTCTTAATGGCTTGTAGTTCACCTAACAAACCATCGTAGACTAAGTTCCAAAGGAGTGAGCCGACAATTGATCCTTGTGGAACCCCGGCAGACTCTTTTAATTGTTACACCTTTGTTGTGTGTTATTATTCTTCTGTCTGTAAAATAATTCCTCAGTAGTGCAATTAATTGTTGAGGCAGCCTCCTCTCCTCTTGGAGGATCTTATTCCAACTGAGTGTGTTAAACGCATTTTTAATATCAATAGCGGCGAGTACGCATATCCTTTTGCACAATTGCACAACCATTCCGATTTTTATTAGCATATCCAATAGATATTTACCGATCTATGGTCAGTTTATTGTTATATTTTATATATCATATTATTATATCATATCATTATTATTATATATCATATTTATTATGATAAGTGCCACACCACGCGGTGGACTTTGCATTAAAGTCCCCTGCGATCATCACCATAGGGTGCCTCCTCTTCGATGATTTTATCATTGTGTCCAACCCATTCAGATATATGTTGAATTGTTCCATGTTCACGTTTGGGTAATAATAGCTACTTATACAAAACGTGTCGTTTACGTTTATTCCTACGAGTCCCTTTATATCCAGGGTGCTATCGTCCGGATGTCTTCCTTTGAATAATGTAATCCATAAAGAAGAATCCCCTTTGTCGTCATTGTACCAGTATGCCTGCTGTTGGTATAACTCAGAGATGAACACCACATCCACTTTAGTTTCGCAAGCATACTGATATATTAGCTCCTAAACCAATCTACATCTATTTAGATTAATTTGTAGTACCTTTATGTCGTCCTTTGATTGGCCTCGCTGATTTTACTTCTTATTAACGGACAGGCCAACGATCCCGTCACGTGTCGTAGATTCGTCCTGTTGTCCTTTGCACAGGTTGCGCATCTTGGCTCATTACCACAAGTTTTCATTGTATGGTCTCTAGCTCCACAACTTCGACATAACTCTTTGCCTGGGCTTATTGCATTTTGATGAATTGTGACCTATCATATGGCACCTTTTTTTTTTTTTTTTTTTTTTTTTTCGTGGGGAAATCCTCACGGACTCCCCGCCGCCCTGGGTGGCGGCGGGGGAGTGTCGGACTCAAACCGACTAAAACCCCACGGTGGCCATNCCTGACGTGTGGTAGGAGTGCCCCGGGGCCAACTGGAAGGCCAATAGCTGCCAGAGCACATCCTCGTCTTCTTCAATGTCCCTGAAGTCGTCATTGTTTCATGAGGCCGTTAGGAGGGACCACGCCTCCCAACGCGACGCTGCCTGGACCGCCGTGCAAGTCCGAGGGAGGGCCCAGGCCGCCCTCGGCGTGACAGTCTATCATATGGCACCTGTAACATCTTAGCATGTTTGGTAGCACCCTGACTGTTGCTATTGTCAGCCCGGTCTTAATTTTTATAATTGCACTTTCCCTGTGGGACGATATTGGCGGGTGCTCTCACCACTGCCTGTTGTGTCCCCATGGCGCCATCCTTAGCGATTTAACATTTATCTATTTTTCATCCTGTATATTCATCTCTTTACATATATCTTCCGTCAGTTCCTCCTTAGTGGTGAGTGGATCGATGTTTTTAATTTCGAGTGTCACCCTAATTTAATCTCTGTTTCTTGGTTAATTTCCGATTTTAATTTTTCGACCAGTTCGATTGTCGGAGTTTTGTTACTTATTTCAATAAGTACGTGGCCCGTCCTGGATTTAAGAAATTTTAGATCGCGTAAGATTCGAGATAAATTAAATACACTTGATGAAGTATTTGAATATACAGAAGAAAAAACCTATTACATATATTGTATTTCAATATATAATGCACCAACATTCGACGATAAAAATGATTAGTATTAAGATTTGAAAATCTCCATACCATACAACCACTATACCAACCCATGTATCATCCATATGTGTACTACACGAATTACTTTCGACGCAGTGTTATACTCATTTAACTACCCCTCTTGTCTTAATCGAAATAGGAAATCGGCTCACTTCACGGCGTCAGTCGTCAGTCGTCAGATCGTAACGGGAACTTACGCCTCCCGCTGGCGCGACTCATCGCGAACGCGTCTCCCCGCGAAGCGGTCGAACATTTTGGTCCTTCGAGCCGGATCACGTGTAAAGTGAAAAGTGCACACCAGTGACACCTACTAGCATACAGTGCCACGTGATTCTATCACAACCAGTTGCGGAAGGTTAATTGCTACAGCGAAGTCAATGACGTCCGGGTCAGTCACCTTCGAACAAGCATAACCGTTGGTCGAGAAACGCAATCACGTAGCTTACCACCGCAGCTGGACAATTCCAACAACAACGATATCTCCAAAAAGAGGCAAGATCATTCATTATATCGTCAATCCATTCGCGACAACGATGGCAACCGCAGACAAAATTACCACATGGCGCCGGAAACGAGGTCAGCCAATCGGCCGATTGACATCCACGTCGAAACGACTCGACGAATATGAACAATCCGCCCAGCTCGAGAAGCCCGCCTTAGTACAATTCCAGACCTATGTGAAGGAAAGTTGGAAGCAGCTCGAAACCATACAAGACGAAATGGAAAATTTGGACGAAGAGGAAAGCGCGCGCGCACCCGTAATAGCGGATCAGTATGTCGATCTGACAATACGGATAGCACGGCTCATCAAGTGCGCACAAACAGCATCGCCAACGAAACCGATAAGCGGCGAATCAGTCACTGCTTCCGAGCCGATATCAATAAAGCTACCGGAAATTCATTTACCTACTTTCGACGGCATTATCGAGAATTGGCACTCCTTTTACGACTCCTTCTCATCCACGATCGACCGAAACGAACGACTGACCCCGGTGCAAAAATTACACTACCTCCGAACATCCTTGATTGGACGAGCCGCGCTAACCATCCAGTCGTTAGACGTCACTGAGCTCAACTATTCGATCGCAATTGACGTTTTCAAGGAAAAATTCGACTGCCACCGTCAAGTCTGTTTGCGCCACTGGTACTTGATCGCCGACTATCCTAGTCGTTCAACGACAGGCTTCCGTCGCTGGGAGCATCGAAATCGCTCGCAACGAAACGACTCGCCTCCCTCAACCGCCGATTCCAGCGCGACAAGAGCTTCGCATCAGAGTATCGAGCAGTCTTACGGGAGTATCTGGACATGGGACACATGACGAGGGTCGCCATCGACCACTCAGCAGGCAACGGATACTATCTACTACACAACGGCGTAATCAAAGCATCGAGTCAAACCACCAAACTCCGGGTCGTATTCGACGGCTCAGCAACAAGCACCACCGGAGTTTCACTGGACGACACCCTTTACACCGGTCCGAAGCTGCAGGAAGACCTGTATTACATCCTCTAGAGATTTCGCTCGCACCAGCATGTCCTCACAGGAGATATAGAAAAAATGTACCGGCAATTCCTCGTGCGACCAGAGGACCTGCACTATCAAAAAATCCTGTGGCGCAACGCTGACGGGAAAACCGAGACGTACCACCTCAACACCGTTACGTTCGGTTTGTCCACAGCCCCTTACTTAGCTATTCGATGCCTCAAGCAGCTGGCAGAGGACGAGGGACATCGATTCCCACGCGCAGCGCAGGTTCTCCAACGGGATTTCTATGTCGACGACGGCCTCACCGGAGCGGATACGAAGAACGAAGCCGTCATATTGCGAACAGAACTCGCCGAGTTGCTAAAGCTGGCCGGGTTAACCATTCGGAAATGGGCCTCAAACGACCAGGAGTTATTACACGGGATATCCGAAAAGCAAACAATTCACAAACAACTTCTGGGGGACTCCAAAACCATCAAAACGCTGGGGATATTCCGGAATTCATATCAATACCATCTCCCGAGTCACAGAACGGATCTTCAGCTCGGAGATCGCACGAATCTACGATTCACTAGGATTACTCACGCCGGTGATCGTTTGGGCAAAGATGTTACTCCAACGAGTATGAGAATTAAAGGCCGATTGGGATGAGTCTCTTCCGGCCGACTTGCACTCAGAGTGGGACAGGTACTATGCCCAATTACCCCAGCTGAATGACGTCAGATTCCGGCGCAAAACAATTATCGTGTACGCAAAGGAGATTGAAATACACGGCTTCTGCGATGCCAGTGAGAAGGCGTACGGGGCCTGTGTTTATCTGCGAACCATGAACCCTGAAGGACGCGTCTGGACGCAGCTTCTGACAACAAAATCAAAAGTAGCCCCACTCAAATCCCTGACCATTCCGCGGCTCGAGTTAAGCGGAGCCCTCCTTCTCACAACCGTAATCTCCGCCATCCAGAAGGCCCTAACAATCAAAATCTCTTGGATCATTTACTGGACGGACTCGACCATAGTCCTCCATTGGATAAACGCACTGCCTCACTCACTAAAGATGTTTGTTGCCAACCGAGCAGCCGAAATCCAAACAAGGACCAATACCAGCGACTGGTGCCACGTTCCCACGTTTCCAATGACAATCCCGCAGATTTAATATCGCGGGGTCAGATGCCAGAAGAATTCTTACGCCCGACCATTTGGCAGCACGGCCCTCAATGGCTTGAACAATCGGAAGAATGCTGGCCAACATGGACGTTACGCTTATTTACGTCACGTTAATTAATTAATGCATAAAGTCCTTTGCTTTCACAATATTAAATATGTAACTCCATCTGCAAGAAATTTATCTATTTCTAATTATTTGACGTGATTATCTGAGAAAAACTAAATTAACTGTCTTTTACTCAACATACACATAAAAATCCAATTTAAAA
Source organism: Bombus confusus (assembly GCA_014737475.1). Classification (NCBI taxonomy): domain Eukaryota; kingdom Metazoa; phylum Arthropoda; class Insecta; order Hymenoptera; family Apidae; genus Bombus; species Bombus confusus. The sequence goes on along the minus strand of JACXIV010000039.1, from coordinate 117,955 downwards.
AAGCTAAATTCTAATATTGTTCTACTATGCAAAAATAGTAGAAATCTATCTTAATTTTACCAGTGATAAATTACTACTATATGATGAAACACTGTGTAACTCCAAATTATGTCATGTTTGGTCTTATTCTAATCGGAAGGATCTCATCGGTAACATAAAAAACTTTCATACAAAAAAGTTACAATTTAATAAATTATATTATTGTATTACAAACCATGAAGGTATCAAATCAAGTCTCAAAGGTATCGCAAAAAAAGATGACGCATATCACGCTGGGCTGATCCAATGAACATATCGTGTAAGTGCAACAACGTGAGACGATTTATTGCACTGGTCCGTCTCCTTTTGTTCTTAATCTCGCACAGGGGGACGAAATCTGCAAAGATTTTTATTCACAATTAATCGATAGTCAACGTCTGTATGAAAAGTGTTGCCCTGGTGTCCGTGATAAGTGAAATCTATGCTTTTTAACGAATTGCTCTCTCTGTAAAGTACTTCTTATGATTTGAAATTACGGTAAATGAAATAATTGTAACAATAATTGTGTACTATCGTTTCATTTATATTGAACTAATATTATTATTTTGTGTAATATTTTACGGAATCTGAGGATGGTCTGACTTCATGTAATATATGTAACAAGCGATTTAAAGCTTGCAATTCTACAACAGTTTTAGTAAAACATTTAATTAATATTCATTAACTTCGAAAAGTAACAGAAACTTCTTTCACGGAGTCATGCAGTGTTCTATACAGTAGTAAAATTAAGATACATTTCTTTTATTTCTACATAGTCGAATAGGATTATCATGGAATTAAATTATCGTGTAGCAATTTAATTTTTAAACTGTATCTTTATGTGAATATCCATTAAGAAACAGATAATCTAACTTTTTTAGATATTAATAACAGAATATTGAAAATTGATAAATTGTTTGCGGACTTGATTGTCTTGGATTTACAACGTTTTAGTATTGTGAGGGATCTTTCTATCCCGAGCATTGATTAGTTATTTAGATCCAAAATATCCCATTTCTACTAAAAAGCTTCTAAAACAACTAGTTAAAGACGCTTCCAATGAAAAAGAAAACAAATTGTATAAAAGGAACTTAATGAAGTTGTCACGTAAAAACTTGTCGCGTTTTATGGACGAAGTGAAAAGAGCGGAGAACTAGTTTTCTTGTTACTTTTTTATTCAAATTTTAGGACGATACAAGAATGTTTTAAATTTGTTGGAGAAAAATTAAGACAATTGATTTTTGGTTGTCATGTTGGTACAGAGGAAACCTGGGTGTTGATGTGTCTAAAATACGGGAAAAGTGGATTCGTTGATGACTATAACTGAGATGAGGATAACTATTCGAGGTGTTAATTGGTTAAAAAGTTAGTGGAGGCAACTCATACCAAACGTTGATTGTGGGTGGTATTGCTCATGAGAAGAAACCCGCTTTCTCCGTGCTTCCCAGAAACAAACAATAACGCTAAGGATTGTTTCAAGGACCCTTATAGACCCAAAGGAACTTATGGGACTTGAGAGTCCTAAGGGTTATTTATGGATCCTTAGGATTATTGTTCGTTATTTTTTCTGTAAGTGGAGCGATAAATTTATAAGCCATCGCCCCATCGGATTTGAAGTGTGCCGGTCGTGATAAAGTCTCTGATATTTTCGTAAGAAGCGACGCATGAATGAGTTTTAATACCGATAGTTTCTTAACAGCAAATGTCATTTTATTAATAATAATTTCGAAATGAAATCATACACACTTCAGATAGAAAAAATTATTGGAAATCATACCAGTATTGCATTACATGTCCCAACTCTGGGATATACAAAATAAAATGAAGACATGATAATGCAGCAGTAAGAAATTTAGAAAACAATATAATCAGTATTTCGTGTTTTACTCATACAAAAACCTTAGTTGTTAAAAAAGCAATATGCTTCAGTCCGAATCTAATCACGATTCGCCAAAAGCGTTGACTTAAGAGTAACCTACTTTAAATCAAGTTTCTTAGTAAAAGACAAACTATTATATTTGGAACGCAGGACATATTCAGACTGCCTAATCGTAAATTAATACTACAAGTCGATACCCGTTGGAATTCAACTTATCACATGGTTGACAGATTGATAGCACAAAAACAAACTGTAACGGCGACATTATCTTCTTCTAATATTTCTTTCTATTTTCTGATTACATGTGAATGGATCTTATCATCTCGATATTTTCCAATGTTGAAACCATCTTTTTATTTAACATTTGTTGTGTTTGAGTTGTGAATCAAGTATCAATCTCTGAAGTACTAACTGGAAAACTGGAAAACAGTTACACGTCTTTATTCAATTAACACTAAACCTACTGGGCGCGGTCAAAATGACCGCTGATTTAAAAAGTAATAGATTTTATAATTTAACTTAGATAATGGTTAATTTATAACTGAATGCATATAAAATGATGACCTGCCAGGAAATTTCGTTCAAATTTACTTTTATTTAATTTCAATTATAGACTTAAATAAAATTACACTTTTATTTATATAGAAATATCTTATTCAACTTCGCTGCATTTTTTACAATCTTATTATCAAATGTACATTTGCCGCATACATATTTCCCGCATGTTGAACAGATTTTCGTAGTTTCGCAACCTTTACAATTTCTTATTTGACAAGTTTTTCGTGGTAATGAATCTGAACTTGTTGATAGTGTTATAACATTGTTTCCTTCCCGCGATTCTGTATATTCAACGGCGAACTCTGTAGCTGGAATAAAAATTGGAATAAAAATTCCTGTCTTGAAATATTTTCACCTGTTGTTTCTTTATACAAAATCCAGGAATTTATTCCAGCTAGGCCCAAAATGTTGCAAAATACCTGGAGGGGCCATCTACAAGATTTTAACTTCACGCTGTATTTCCTTGACATCTGGTCCACTACATCTATTCCAAATTTTGTATCATTATAAAATCTAATGGTTTCCGGTATACGTTTATTGTTTTCCTCAATTTCTATAGCTTTATGCATGGAACTTGGCACAAACACTTTTTTTGCTGGTTTGCATTTATACACTGTAAGAGAAATTTGATTTGAAATATAAAATTTACTTGAAAATACAGTCATTTTTTCCTTTTGATCTTTGGCTATTTTTGGCGATTCCCGTTTATTTTCACGCATTGTTCCAACAATTGTAGTTTTTTTTTGCGAGTAGCTTTGTGGCCAGTGATACACTCGTAAAAAAATTATCTGTTATTAGGTTCATTCCACATCCTGTGAATGGTTCCATCAGCTTCAGAACAATGAATTCTCCAAGTAGAATTGAATTTTCTCTTCTCTCATCCTTTCCCAAATAGGGAAATCCATTTATTGTATACTTGCTATTGACGCTTATTAATAATATTCTCCTCTTCATTATTGCTGTCTAACTCTGATTCGGTTGTAAATAGCTTTTCATGTGTTTCCATGCTGTTTTCAGTTGCTAAAGTTTCTTGTTCATCGCACACTGAACAGTCTT
>JACXIV010000039.1:59023-113737 GCA_014737475.1 Bombus confusus | reverse complement strand
AAGTTGACCACTCACGGTAGGCATGGCAAAGAACAAATTTTTTTTGGGAAAGAAAAAAGCAAACTAGAAATAAATCCCGAAAAATATATTGTATGCATGTTTTAGGAAAAGTCACAAAATATGAAGCGATACGATAACGTTTAAATATGGTTAAATTTGAGTAGAAATTTGAAAGCGGCCAAAATGACCGCAGTGGTAGGTTTGGTGTTAAGTAGTGATAACATGGTAGCCATACAATTGAAAGAAGTAACGAATAAATATTTCAACGATAATTCTCGATCCCCGTTTCAAACTTTTGGGGTTTAATTTAAGCGACATTATCGAAAATGCAAAGAGATTAGTAATAGATCAAATTTCCAATTCATTAAATGTTCCATCTGCCATATTAAATACAAACAGTACCACATCTGTAGTAAGTAACTCGTCATTGTAGACATCTTTCGACGACAAAGTATACCATCATAATTTAATATCTGCTAGTGGTTGCAGGCCAATAAACGATTTATAGTATTACATAGAAGAAAGTTATATAGACTATAGATTGTACATAGATATTACAGTCCACTGGATTATCGAAGATTCCGCAATTAGTAAAAAAAATTTTAGCTTGTTCTGTCACGTCAATGCCCTGCAAGAGCGTTTTCTCTAAACGAGGAAATATTCTTGATCACAAAAGAAACAGGTTGAAGATAGTACCATAATGCAATTTTATTATTACATAATTATTACATAATTATTATTACATAAATGATAAAGAACAAATGATTTCATAAGATGTAGAATTATTTAATTTGTTTTTCGGCTATAATTTACTGACCCTTCAATTCTGTGGTGAAGAGTATTTTATTTATTTTTATTTTTGTATTCTGTTAACAAATGAAATAATAATTTTATTTTTTCGCAAACTGTGTTTTAGTCATTGAAAAATCTTTCTATTTTACATGTTTATATTCTTCTGTATACTACCTCACTTATTTCGTCATTCTTTTCTCAACTATATTGTCATTATGGGTCTCCTTCACATTGTCTATACCTGTTATCCTTATTCCTATGTTATCTTCGACAAAATCAGTCAATTGTGAATTCGATTCTTTTGATGAGAGGTGACAGTTTGTTAGATCGTAACGCACTAATATAATTTTTTTAGTTGCATCATTTTTATCTGAATTATATTTAACATATTGTTGAGAGTTTACCGTTAAAAAAAGACCAAACACAATATAATTTATATTATATCCATTTACTCTACGTATTTTACGTAAACCGTTACTCGATCTACATCAATGAAGAAAGATCACGTCAAGATGTTACAAAATTGTCATGTGGCAGCAATTAAAAATAAAAATATAGAATCGTTGTGATTATTATACCATTTTTGCCTGTGTTATCAGACCGACATGCTGGTATTTAAATTGCTTGGTTATCCAATCTCTTATTTCATTCTCCTTTGTATGATCTATCGACTATCGACGGCGATAAAAGCCTGCCGCTTGTCGCCAATCGTCAGACTTAATCTAGCAACAATTTAAAATAACCAAGATTTCACTTTTATATATAAAATAAAATGTTCGCTCTTCTCAGTCATGTTATCTAAATCCCAAAAATGTTTTTCAACTTTATTTTTATAACTATAACGCGCTTCACTCACACACACACACACACATTCACACTTGAAGAACAGATATTTACCTTCTGCCAGTTTGAATGTCACATTCCTTCTTACAAAGTAAGTTTTCATTTGGATTCATATCGTTTCTATGTGATGTAATTCACAATGATGTGGTGGAAGCTGAAGGATAGCAATTTCGCAATTTCTTCGACTGCATACAGATTACCTCCTTTTGGGTTCTGGGTTCTCCTCAAGGTTATTGACAATCTTCTTTCAAATGATAAAAACAAACGCAAATTTATCTTCACGCTTCGTTGTGTACTTATCACCGTCATCTATGTCATAAGCCGAGAAAGCGTAAGGAGTTTTAGGAATAACCCAGGTAAAACCACTCTTGAACTCAACATCTGCCAGTTAACAGCTGACGTTATTTGCATCTGTCAGGCGCATAGCACGTGGTCGTTCTGTTTACTTCCGTTGCCACTTCTTGTTGAACAGAGTACACACGAGTATGTATTCTTAAAAATATGTATACATAACACAGTTTTTTATTTAATGACAATATATAGTTATAACCGTGAGAAATATCTAACATTATTGTTATTTGTTATTTATAATCGGATCAACTGACATCATTAGAGAATCTAACATTATTATTTCACTGTGATATCAGTGGAGAAATATGCAATATCTATGACCTGACAAATACGAAAAATACATAAACATAAAAGCGAGAAAACGTACTTATACAATCTTTATACCAACGGTCAAGGAAGAATCAGCAGATACGTAGAAAAATACAAGGAAAGAATAAGAACACATCCAAACCGACTAGCTGCTGAAACGAACAACACCCGCAACATTTTTTTTTTTGGAAGATAATTACAATCAATTCTAAAAAAGAATTTTAAGTAAGTTTTTCTGGCGTGTTACAATGTCATGAATATAAAGAGTTTATTGCATGTTTGATTCTAATTGAATCTAGTGCTTAAATCTAAAGGATAATGTTTTTTTAGCCTGCGGATCTGATCCGACGTGCCAAGTAATTGAGCGACTACAAGGTTTAGGTGGTTGTTGACTCGTGTGCTATATCTATTGCTGAATTTGGATATTTCTTCTTTGACTGTAGGTATCTTGAGGTCGCGATGTATTATTTCGTTGGTTACGTACCAAGGTGCGTCTAATAATGTTCTTAATGTTTTAGATTGTAGTCGTTGGAGTATTTCTATGTTGGAATTATTTGCTGTTCCTCATAGCTGGATTCCATAGGTCTAGACAGGTTTTAATATGGCCTTGTATATCATTAGCTTACTTTGTATGCTTAAGTTGGAACGTCGGCCAATGAGCCAGTAGAATTTTTTTATTTTTGATTTGATTTGTTTCGATTTATCTATGATGTGTTGTTTCCATGTTATTCTTCTGTCCAGAATCATGCCCATATATCTGACTGACTCTTTGTTTGGGATTGGAATGTTGTTTATCGTCACTTGTGGGCAGGTTTTTTTTCGCAGCGTGAATGTTATATGACTAGATTTATTTTCATTTACTTCGAAGCGCCATTTGTGGAACCACTCTTCCATAGAGTCGAGACCTCGCTGGAGAGTACAGGAGGCAATAATCGGGTCTGAGTGTGAAGCTAATAAAGCTGTATAATCAGCAAGTGTTGCTGTGGTTATGTCTGTTAAAGTTGATATATCTGCAGTGTAGATGGTGAACAGCAGAGGTCCGAGGACACTGCCTTGGGGTATACCAGCTTCTATTGGAAATGTTGTGGTTTTAGCGTCTTGGTATTTTACCATGAATATTCTGTTGGTTATATAGGATTTTAAAATGGAGTAGTAGGTGTGTGGTAGGATTTTCTTTAGTTTGAATAAGAGTCCTTCATGCCATACTTTGTCAAATGCCTGCTGGATATCTAGGAATACCGCTGTGCAATATTTTTTCTTCTCCAGGTCTTCGGTGATTTTGTGGGTAAAACGGTCAATTTGCTCTATTGTAGTGTGTTGCTTCCGAAAACCAAATTGATGATCTAGCGGTGTTTTCAACTCTTCTAAGAGTGGTAGGAGTCGTTTCGTTAGCATCTTCTCAAATAGTTTGGACAAAGTAGGTAGGAGACTAATTGGGCGATAAGAGCTTGTTTCATGTATTGGTTTTCCAGGTTTAGGAATAAGTGTGATCAGTGATATTTTCCAAGACTTAGGAAAGTATTGAAGGCGAAATATTGCATTAAAAATGGAAGTAATGAGTGCAATTCCTTTTGTGGGAAGTTCCTTGATGGCCTTATTACTTACCAGATCATATCCCGAAGCTTTTTTGGGATTTAGACGATGGATTAATTCTATGACTTCCAGAGATGAGAAAGGCTCAGTAGGAAGAGACATCTGGAAGGGAGAGTGCAAGTGTTGAGTTATTTCCTCTAGAATAGTGGGAGAATATGGTTTGAAGACGCAAGTTAGGTGGCTGGCAAATAAGTTGGCTTTTAGCATAGGGGAACCCATCCACCTTGCGGACAGCGAATTGGAGAGATTATTTGCGGAGGACGAGAGAGTTTCCTGGAAACCTTCCATAGTGAGTAGTTGGAGTCAGCTGTGGGAGACAGATTGGCAAGATATTTTTGAAAGCAGTCGTTTTTATAATTCTTAAGGGTTTTTGTGAGTTTTCTTGTGGTATTATTTAGCTTACGCTTATCTTCAGGTGTTCTATGATTCTGCCATACTCTTCTAAGTCTGCGTTTTTCTGCGATTTTTTTAATTATGTGATCGGGGTATTCATGTTTGTTGATAAAGCTCTTAGTAGGGGTGGAAGAACGGATAGCGTTAATTATGCTGGTGTTTAAATATTCCGTGGCTGCTTCTATATCTTCATTAGTTTTTAGGGAAATTAAGGCTGATGTTGAATGATTTAAGATTTCCCTAAAGAGCTGCCAGTTGGTGAGTTGATTGTGAATAAAGCCATTAGGTAGGTATTCAATAATTGATGAGTTAATTGTTGTTATAACGGATGAATGGTCAGAGGAGAGTTCCATAGAGGAGTTGATTTGGACATATCTTGGCGAGATGTTTTTGGTTATAAAGAAGTCTAATAAGTCAGGTAGTTTGTTAGTGTCAGTGGGCCAGTAAGTGCGTTTATTTGTGCTAAGGTAATTAAGTCTATTGGTGTTTATGCATTTTAGAAGATTTTTGCCTCTAACTGTGGTAAGTCTGCTGCCCCATTGGATATGTTTAGCGTTATAGTCACCTCCAGCTATGAATCTATTACCCAAGTTTTCGAGAAAGTTATCGAAATCTTCTTTTGAGATGGTATGTCTAGGAGGACAATAGACTGCTGAAGTGGTGATTGGGTCCTGCCAGTCTTCTATCACTACGTTTGTGGCTTGAAGGTAGTCCTTCTGGAATGATGGAAGCTCGTAATGTTTTATGCTGGTTTTAATAAAGATTCCGGTGCCGCCATGGGCCTTTCCCCTGGGATGTTGGGTATGGTAGAAGTTATATCCACTTATTTTCAAGTAATTTTTGTCGGTGAAGTGAGTTTCAGCATTACATCAATTTCTTGTTGTTTTAAGAAGAGTTCTAGTTCGTATTTGTGCTGAGCTAGACCGTTGGCATTCCAAAGAGCTATGCGCGTTTGTTTTATTTTACGTCGGAACTTATTAGTTTGTTCACGAGGAGTGTAAGCAGTGACAGCAAATTTTTAAATTGCTCAGATTGTTGTTCTATTAATTTTTCAATCCTGTCGAGGTTATTCGTATTTTTTGGACTGGGCACAGTATTTTGTGGATGTTCGTTATGAATTATCGGTCTGCTTTGATTACCTTGAACTACCTGTGCGTAGGAGATTGAAGGAGTAGTGAGTTTTTGTGGACTGGGTAAGTAATTGTTAAGGTCTTTAACTCTGGGTTTAGGGTACTTGTTTTTGTACAGGATCTTGTAGGCTGAGCAACCTTTGTAGTTCGCGGGATACTCTCCTTGGCAGTGGATGCACTTCGCAGGAGTGTCTGGAGATTTGGTGCATTTATCTGTAGGATGAAGTCCTGCACATTTAACACAGCGGTAGTTATGATTGCAGTATTTCTGCGTGTACCCGTACCTTTGGCACCTTTTACACTGAACTATCTATTTTTTTGCAAAAGATGGTTCAAACTTTACTACAGAATTCATAAAACGATTAATTTTATAGACTTCTTTGTTGTTTGGTTTTTGTTTTAGATCAATAAAGAATAGGGATAGAGGGCTTTTTGTAATACTATGTCTTATGTTAATGATTTTGGTGACTTCATGGTCATGAGATTTGAGTTCAAGTTTCAGTTCATCCAAATTGGCAGAGTGGTAAATGTTGCGTAGTACCACACGAAAATGTCTTTCTTGTTTTAGTTGGTACGTGTGGAAGTTGGCATTCAAGGATTTAGGCGACTTTGTTAGTTTTCTATATGAATCTGGATTAGTCGGCAGGATTTTAACCTGGTTGTTTTTAATTTTTAGTTGGTAGTCTTCTTTTTTAATGTCTTTCTCGATTGATTTGATCATGGTTTGGATATCTATTACGTTGTCGATAAAGATTGGCGGAGGAGGAGGTACTTTTTGCATATGTTGGTTTGGTAAATTTTCTATTACATCGATAGAATCATGTGTAGATGCTAGTAATTCGAATCTATTGTAAGTGGTGACATGGTTAGCTGAAGATGTTTTCTGATTTGTGTTTATGTTTTTATAATTTGTATCTAACTTTCGTTTTTTATTGTTGTTTGTGTGGTTAGCTATGTGGGACAGGTTGTCCATTTGCCATGGTGGTGGTTCAAGGGTGAGGTTATTCATTTCAAAAGAGCCGGGTGGAGGTATATGGGCCATCTTCGAACTAGTTAATTTAAGTTGAAGAAACTAGTCGAGAGGCTAAATTCAGAGAATAGAAGTGGCTGGTTATCCACGAATAAGTTTAGGAAACTTTAGGTTACACTTGAGTCAGTTCACTTTCGAGAGGAGGTCGTCACTTGTTGTAAACTACACTGAGTACTATACACACGTCTGCACGTATCGGCTGTCGACGGCGAACTGATCCGCAACATAAAAAAAAGGTTAAAAAGAAAACACTCCGCAGACCTCTCTAAGGAAATAAATTAGACAAACACGAAGATGGTATCCCACTGGGGGTAGCCATCCACATGATATTCAATACAAAGCTAAAAAATTTTACCAAATGTCTAAAGGAACAAACTGTAAAAAAGACAAATTAAATACAAAAAAATACAATCTTTTATGTTATATTTATTACGCTATCAATAAGAAAATATTACACGTTATCTTGAAAAAAGAATTCAAGAAAAGAAGTACTGCTAAACCAGCAACGATGATTATATTGTTAGCCGGCTCCTGCCATAATGAGAAAGTATTGAAATTTGCTGATATTACATTGTAATATATTTATCAATAATAGACTAATATATGTAAATTTGAATTGTGCAGCTTTATGAAAACCATTAAATGAACTATCAAAGCCGACTTCTGCGACAATCACGAAGTATTCGACATTTCATCCAGTAGTTTTGTGATTCATATTCAGATGTTTACACTAGTTCATTGATGATAAATCAAAACAAAATCCTTTCAAGACGGCTGCATCCACACGTAATAGAGCTTTCTAATGAGTAAAATGAGTTTTCTCTGTTTTTGTACGCCGATCAGGGACTAAAAATCGTCACGTTGTTGTGTAATTTAAAATGTGCAATCAACGTATAAACCTATATGCAAACAAATATACAATTTTAAAATATTACGAGTAGTATCATCAAAAAATGATAGTATTATCTCATAAGACCGCGTTTCCAAATAATCTACTTAAATATATCAATCAATCTTGAAGAATATTCACATTTTCAATTAGAAATATGAATTTGAAGTTAGGACTTCATTGATTTCTTGCACCGAATTACAAGATACACGTCATCAAGTATGTCAGGAAGAACGTTAAATGGCATAAATAATAAAGCGGGAATATAAAAATTGTTAATCATTATTACGAACGAGTACCAGGTCATTGCAGACGATATATCTTTATGTGCATGAGACATTGTTCTACGCCCCAGTATACTGCCCTTATCAGGATTTCAATTATTAATTGAATATTTATACACTCGTGGTTTGTGTGATTCCCTTTAGAAAAAGAGAGAATATTTATTTTCATCTTAAGTGTTTTATTATGTAGAAATTAAGAAATGCGGTTTATTTATTAATTATTTGGACTATTTTAATAAAATAAATTACTTATTTTCGAAGTAATCCCACATCGATGCCATGATGCAGGAAATTTCTTTTTACTGTCCTTGTTATTCATACAGGACTATTTGTATTCCCGACCCACCTTGGCACTGCTTCGTTGTACGTACTATTGAAACTATGATTAATATAAATATACCCAATCTCACGAATATTTTTGAGCGATAATGTAAATACTGAAAAAAGCGGTAGTGTGATACCTATACATAGCTGACACACTGACGGTAGGCCTGTGCACTATAGAAAGAAGTAATCATTTTATGTGGAAAGTCTTGACTAGGTTTTCAGTGGTGACTTTGCTAAAGGGATATAAATTTAGCCAGTCTCCTGTGATATCGTGTATCACTTCCTCTGAAAGCCGAGCTTCGGTCTCTTTGTCGACTTTCATCTCAAAATTTATCTTCGACTCTTAATTTTATAAGGCTTAGAATACCTGGTCGAAACATGCGCAAATATTTCCAAACGGGAGCACTCTGTTCCAATAGTTTCTGAGTGTCAATGACATTTATTTGGAAAATATAGGTCGGTTTTGGGACAAAACTCACGATCGACACATTGTGAATTATTATATTCACGTCCTCGAGCAAACGTCGACGATTTTCGCCTTTGTGTCCATCGCTGTAGACCAGCACGACTTTATATGTGTAATGATTTATAATTGTTTTTAATAACGTCTGTCACGTAGAAATTATATCACAGACAAGGTCCTGTATTTAGTAATGGTTATAGATACATGTATCTATGTATCTATTCTTGTTTAACTTTATTTCATTTTCCTGGCACTGTATTATTGCACCTTATTAATATAAATCAATATATCTTTTAGCATCAAATAATTTCATCATAATAATTATTACTTTTTAGACCTCAATTTAAAAAGGAAATAATTTTAATGAATTGTAGTTCTTCACAAATGGTACATCTAGTCTCAATTATTCACCTATTTTCTTTTAACTCATTAAGGACTACGATATTGCGTAAACGCAATATTTTATTTCTGATTTCCTTTTTATCAATCACGTTATTAAAGCCTATTGAATTAGATATGGTTATAAAGAGATATTTCAAAAATTTGCTTAATATTACGTTCGTAATTATTTCTTCTTCCAACTAGATTCTGTAAAAATATCACAATTTTATAACATTTGAAGAAATTGAAATATTTTAAAGGATTATGATAAAAAATCTATTTTTTTATATTACGAATCTTTTTATGCCGCGAATTTGTATGAACATTTTTGTATTTTAATAAATCAATAGCTCATACTTGCTTCATTTCTGCTTCTTAATATTGTTACGTTTACGCATCTTTTACGCATTAATGTAAAGCATACCTTTGGAAAAATAAGTGATATTGCAATTTCTCAAATCTTTTATATATTAACATTTATAACTCTAATGCTGTAAAATGATAATAATTATTTGAGAAAAAGAAGTTATATTGCAACTTTTCAAATCTTTTATGTTTATTTTTTGGAGAGATGGCCTTAATTATTTTCTAACGCATTTAAATGAAAATTAAAAGATTTGATAAATCAAAGTTGATTTTTATACATGCTATTCAGTAAAATAGTGTGCACGATTTTTTAAGAATTTCCGATAATAAATATAAATAAATGTTTCAAACAAAAGTTAATTTGTTTCGAGTCAGCTACAAATTGCAAATCATCAAAAAATGGTTTTGTTTTGTAAAAAATCAAAGTTAACTTAACTTTTTTGAAATAGCATGATATATTTTTGTTTTTATAGCATTGTAGCTTATGTCAAAACGAATTAAATGACCTATAATGCATACTACCTTCAGATGACCTTGAGCTCAGAAAACATAAATTCATTGATTCGTCATTGGATGTTTTATTATCTCACACCTTTTTTATTCTTGGTTCTTAACACCATCATCACTATCCGTCGTTCTTCCTCTCCCCTTTATATTCACCGTCCTCACCTCTTCCATTTCCCACATCTCTCTATTTCTTTTAGAAGTCTTTCCACTCCTTTTATCACTTTTTATAACAACATCTTTTCTTCTCTCCGCTCTTTTTCTCATCTCCTCTTTTCTTTCCATTGTGTCGAATTTTTTGTCCATTTCTCTCATCCCTTCCTTCTTTCCAATCCCTCTACTATTTCATTTCTAGTTTCTTATTCTTTCGTCTAATTGGGATAATCCTATCTAGCACCAACCCGCCCCCCCCTTACTCTGCTCTTTTACTTCCTACTCCTCTTTTAACTGTTTTAATTCCTTCTTTAATTTTGTTCTGTTTTTTGTTCCTTCTATCCCCTTTCTTTTGTTTTCCATTTTTTCTCCCATTACTTTCGCTTGCTCTCGCATCTCTTCCAAAACCTTTCCCAATTACGCTTGCAATTCCCCTATCATTCTCTCCATTCTCTACCCGTACACTCTCCTCTGTCCTTCCTTCTGAGCCTTTCTCTTTTATTACTCCTCCTAAAAATCTATTTCTTCTTTCTCCCTACTTTTCTCCCCCGCCCCCTCCCTTTATCTCTCTTCTTCTACAAAAATCTAACCAATCCCTATTAAATCTGTTATGTACCTCTACCCTTTCCCAGGCTTCCTATGTTTGTAGGTTCCCCTAACCTATTTTTTCCTCTTTTCCTATCTTCTGCATCAGTCTAACACCTAGATCTAAGTCTATTTGCTGAGAATTACTATACCGATTGCTTTTAGATATTCTCATTCTTCCACACATTTCATCACTATTTTACCTCTTAGAATGCCTCTAGCGGAAAAAGAGATTAATTACCAACCGATAACTGTTACAAAATATTTTATTCGTGAGTTGGGAGTCGAAGAGTGGAAGATGACTTTAAACAACGATTCTGTATATTAACGATTATGTATAACTGATACATGTATATTTTCTGAGGCCTCTTTATACCTCGTTTGGTTTCGCGCTCAATTACTCTGACATTTTTTCTTGACGTCTAAACGATAGTGTTCAGGTATAGATCCGTAAAGAATATTTTTGGCAGTATGATCAATTGCATTAAATTTATAATATGTTGTCAGAGCTGTATCGTTTTTTTTCAAATGCTGCTTCCTCATCTCCTTCTTCCTATTGTACATTATGTTGCTGCTCTAAATAAACAGGTAATATACATATATGTGAATGTGATCGGGGAGTGGTAAAATTATATTTCACATTAACATGAAACTTCTTTTCCAAAAAATATTACTGATTTATGTTGAAAAATGAAAAATGTTTTTCATTATATTTATACAAATTAGGTGCACCAAAAAGTACGAAATAATTTTTGTTTTATTTATATTTTATTTACACACGTATGTATGCAGAACCTTTTTGAGATTACTCATTTATATACTAAACAGCATATATTGAAACCTTTTCGAAGGCGGCGCAAAACGCCGTAAAATGTTTCTAGTATAGCAATATTTGCGTGATTTACTATAAAATTTTAATTTGTTTATATTTATATTATACAAATCTCAACAAATTTCTATTTAACCACATTAAATTGCAATATATTGTAACACAAAGTCATCAGGAATGTTTTAGTAGTGACCAAATTGAAACTGTACTGATACAAATTACGTCCAATATATTAATAGTGTATAGGTTTAATGGAAATATATGAGCAGGGTGTCAAAAAATTATCTATCGTGACTTTGGGAGGTGATTCTACTCCTTCGGATCGGTTGACCAATTGACATTGACCATGATTTTTAAGGTTTTTTTTTCTATTGCATCGTATAGTACTCATCTCGAGGAACGAAACTCTCAACGGAACCATAAACCGCAAATGATTCATCCTCTTGAAAGAAAATGTTAAAAATATCATTACTTCTTAAATTGATCTTATTCATACTTTAAAGTCAGATATGACATAAAATAACGCCAGTGCTAATATGTACTTGTGAACGTACAACCACAGACAAGGTATAAGAATAGGTACATCACCTTGTAGATCTTCATGACCCAACGTGACTGCCATATCAACTTAGAAGTTCGAGATTAATTTTACTATTCTCTACTCATAAACGACGGTTACTTGGTAAAATATTTATTGAAGAAGTATTAGTGAGAGCTAAACAGCACTCATATGTAAATGCATGTGTGCCTATAAAGGGTGGAGAGTTTGATAGATAATTGCAGGCTCGATGCAACAACGATTTGTGTCACGCGACTATTTCTCGGATGCTTCAGTAATATGTATGTGTATATATTGAATTACAGAGACACATACGTGTATATAAAGAAATACATGAGCGAGAAAGGATGTGGGGACCCGATGTCACGCAAACTTGTGGCGGTTTTTATAATCTCATTAAATTAAATAATTTCAAAACTATTATAGGGATTTTATTTTATATATACATCTATTCACAAATGATAGAACAGAAGAGCTAAACTAATTAACTAAAATCATTTCTTAATAAACTAATAAATTACAACTGTATTAACTAAATTAATACAACTAATCAACTCGTAATGACTAACGACAAATCACAACTCATGACAGCTGACGATAACTAACGACTCCTCCTCTATTTTCCGTCAAGGCATTTTAAGAGTTTCCGTCCTCCCACCACACACACGTTTTTGCTCTCGCCCACGCCCAGATATGGTCATGTTCGCCTTCCCAGACACTCCTTTTTCCGAAAGGGTCACGGACGCGTCGCTGGGCCTGATGACTCATGAGGATTTCTTATCCCTTCTGGTTCATCAATACTTTCACTTTTACCTTCACTATGTACTTCGTACTCCTTACAAGTTCATCGAGTTCTACACGATTATTTCACGATACTACACTATAAAACACCCTTAAAAATTACCTTAGCAGATATACTCTATACATGTATGTATTTTAATAAATAAAGTTTATTGATCACATGTTTATAACTTACATTGCATCTCACAGGCTAAAGATAAATCAAAGCGTTTAATAATTTACCTAAGGCTCCTGTATTAAGGAAAGAATTTTGAGTAATTGTTACACATGTTTTTAAGTTGCATTATAGTGATTTTATTTTTGTTCTAAGTCGTAATAATGTCTTAATTCATTCATATGTAACTTTACACAATCAGATAGATTTTTTTATAAACATAAATTTGTTTACAATTTTTTCACAAAAGAAAATTTCAGAACCTCTCTTATTTCTCATTTTGTTATTTTTCTCAGTTGTAACTAATCACGGTACTTTATTTTCAGTTCGGTGGACAACAAATCAATAAATAACCAGCTATGACATTAACACAAAGAGGACATTTTAATTAATTTTAAATGCCTTTCTTTCATTTTAGTTCCATTACCACTATATCTGTACATATACATATACATATATAGGTATGTATATATATGTATATATGTATTTGGTAATGTTAATAGGATTATGAAGGCATGGAAAAAGGATTTTAACAATCCTGGAATACATGATATTCATACGTTAATGTATAAATAAGAACATTGATTTATGAAACATCAAACACCCAGCAGCATTCTCATATTCTACAAATCCCATGAGAAAACAAGCCTTGAATTTATTCGAAATAAATATACGTATTTATATGCAAGTATATTTACATAAAGATATAAACATATACATGTGCCAATTTTAACCTTTTTAAAGTTTAGTAGGTATGTTTCATGATGGGAATATTATGAAACTATTATTAAACTATTATGATCTATGTAAGAAAATATAAAAGATGAAAGTAAAATAAAGAGTAAAATATAAGTCAATTTAAATAAAATCAATTAAACCCTTAAAAGGATAAAGTTTAAAGGAAACGCAGGTTCGTTAATTTGTTACGAGTTTATTGGATTTTTAAGTTAATGGACTTTTATGTAGTTATGATAAATACAAACATGTAAAAACGTATAAAGTATGCTAAGTATTCAAAAATGTACGAAATGTAAAAACGGAGAATTTTATTAAAATATGATTATGCATAAATATCAGCAATCTAAAACTCTTCGTGCGTTGTAATAACCTATTTCATTGTAACATAAAAAATGCACACAACTATATATATAGAAAAATAATTATAAGTTTCATAAATTTCGTATTCTAGCATTGCTATAATGTCTCTGGGTAGAGTATCTCAGATACTGACTTTTTGACTGTCATAGTTATATCTACATATGTACCATATCTTATAAATAAACCAATTTAGATATGTTTTATTTATAATTTCAGATATAATTCGAAATATTTTACCCACAATAAATATTTCACTGCGTAATGCTGGATAAAAAATGATCAAACATAGCATTTAAATGTCCGAAAGTTATCGCGTCACTAACGACATATGCGCGAAGGGCTCTCAGTGTATGTTATCACGCTGAAATCCTCTACTTTTATCAACAAAGTAATTAAAATATCGATCACGTTAAAATTTTGCTGTGGCTATTGCTAGCAACATTGCATGTTAGGTACATACTCGGCGAGATACAAAGGTATTCCCCGAAAAAGATATAAATTAGAAATTGTACACTTGTTTCGATTAGGATCACGAGCAAATTTGTTATTTAAATTACTAAACAAGTCATTGAAGGTTTCGAAAAAGCTGATACTATGCAGCACGGTTTGTTGAACACATAGTAAAGAAAATAGAAGAATTCTTACAACGCAATTCCATTTTATCAAAAACATATAAACTTGGCTTTATATGTTTTTCGGTTAATTTGTCAGTTCGTACTTTTATTGCGTTCTAAATTCCATAATGCAATAACATCGCGCGGACCGTTAGTTTGGAAACCATACTTTAATAAATTTAAATATGTAAAAATAATCAAATAAATAATAGATCATTTTTTATTTTTAATAAAATAAAGATTTTGAATACTGCCTCATGTTTCTGTCATGCTTTGATTACTTGCGCTTTAATCGGAAACAAGAGCTATAGCTTTTAAACCTGTACTGTATAAAACATTTAAACTAGCATGTTATACATCTAATAGCTGATTAGTTTTAATTCCATTCTTTGAACCACAGAATGCTATTGGTTATTTCTAATTACTGAGTAAGCCTCTTATAAAAATCAATAACTGAGTGCCCACTGCCGTGTTTCTGTTTAAAAATTCTAAACCCAAAAAATTTTCAATAATTTCTTTGAGTGGAAACTAAAATATTTTTTTATTGACATTTTCTCAAGTAGAAGAACACAATTCTTATCACAATCAATTAAATTCGCTGTTTTAATTCTTAACGTATCAAACAAATTTTTTGTGCTAGAACATGGAGTTAAACTTGAGAATATTACGCATTTTGTTACATGGAGAAAGCGATATGTAATACAGTGTTAAACACAATCGCTGTTCATCCGTCAAGTAACTATTTCTGCCAGAAGGAAATAATTGCATCAATATAAAACGTTAAAATGGAACTGCGAAATCTACGCGCGATTATCTTGCTCAGGCATACATCACTAATGTTACCTGAAGAAAGCTTCTTATCTACCCTTTTCAATGCTTTGCATTTTGCCCGTAATTGCGAGCAAAGAATATTAGATTCTCTCTGTAGTTTTTGATTTCTTTCGTGTTCTTTGATTTCTGAAATGTCAATATGACTTTTGAATGAATCATTATCATTAATTGAATACAAACAAGGTACAGCATCCTTTCTTAATCTTCGTAAGCATAGGATTTTGTATCCAGGAAGCATAAAAAGTATCTTTCGGAAAATGTCTACTACAAATATATTTACGTTTTAATTCAATATTTGACATTTCAACCCGATCATCTAGTACGCAATTTGCTATCTACATCATAAATTTTTCATTAGTATGGCTATAAAACGAATGAAAACTATAATTACCTATATTGCGATTAGAAGAATCGTAATTATGATACGAACATTACTTATATCCTTCCCATTTTTTCTTTTTTGATATTCTATTGTATTTAAAACTAGGTTATATAAACTAACAACTACTGTGAAATAAAACCAAGAAAAGAAAAAGAAATTAGTTAATTAATTATAAACAAATTAATTAATTAATTGTAAGGAAACTAATTGAAAACTGTCAGAAAATTATTTTTAAGGAAAGAAACTTATTTTAGAAGATCTAACCTGCTTACTTCTTTTCGCTGTTATCTCACCAAATAATCTTATTGAATTATTTCACAAATTTTTGTCATTTTAAAGTGGGTGCCCGTTCATTTGTCCCGATTAGAAATTTATAATTCTTAGCAAAGTAAGATCTGTTTTTGTATCCGTATATTATGTTGTTAGTAACGTTATGAAGTGACGTGAAAGTGATAATGGAACTCTAGAATCCCAAGAATTCGGGTCAAATGAATACATTGCATGATTCGTCTATTCTTATATCTCGTCTGTGGTACAATATCTATCAGTTTAATTTTTAAACTGTCTTTATTTGTGCAATAAATGAGATCTGTTCAAGCAGCTTTGCTTGAATCTCTGTGTCATAATATAAAGATTTTTATATTTCGGCGATTAAGAGTGTTGATGCTAGAAAAACTGCTCTCATCCGTAAACAAGATATCTTTAAGACAGCGTGATATCATAACAAGATATCTTTAAACCAACTGTACTCCGTCACTGATATTATACCTTGAACAGTTATAGAGAAGCATATTTCCATAACTTAGTAATGTCACATACCATTTCGTAATGAAGATAGATTTATGTTTGGAAACGAATCCGCAGAACAACTGCGACGGAAATATACAAGCTGAAGCCTATATTGAGAAACGTAACCATCAGACAATTTGCTCATGCAGAAGAAATTACTGAAACAGCGCTCGGTCAAAGTATTGCTTCGAATGCGCTACCTATGCGAAGAAGGAATTAATAATGAAGGTTCGAAAGGTTCCAGATTTACATCGATGAAAGAATATATAATGACCAAATAGATCTATATGAAGGTTGGCGTTACCGTAAAACATATATAATACAAAAATAGATATAGATATAGTACAGAAAATCTTCACATTTCGTTTTTTCCTTGTCCATTGAGAAATGCCATATTATGACCTATCTGCGTATGATAGGACAAAGGTTTGAACAGGAGATGCAGAAGTGGTGTGAAGATATACATACAGTGGTATAGAAGATAGACATACGGAAGTGATTATTGGTGAGATATCAATGGTATCTTATCATTCATTTAAGACTGCAAGAATTCAAGATTAATAAAAAACTATTTGGTGGCATCATGCAACTACCCTACAACGAAAGGACATCGATGTTTTGTACAACCGCATTGGTGTGCTGCAGAGATTAATTTATGACACTAATTTTCATTCTGCAAACTCACCATTAATATGAGTCACAATAATGATACAGAGTTTATCGAGTTATTAAATAATTCTCGGTTTGTCGAAACAACAATTTCTCCGCCAGAAATACTATGCGAGTGAAAAAGATTTCCTTTATCCGAA
Organism: Bombus confusus; assembly: GCA_014737475.1. Lineage (NCBI taxonomy): Eukaryota > Metazoa > Arthropoda > Insecta > Hymenoptera > Apidae > Bombus > Bombus confusus. Next base: position 96,478 of record JACXIV010000039.1, on the reverse strand, counting down.
GAGTTTGAGGATAGTTCAGCACTAAGAATATTCTTGACAGTAAAATTAGTGGACGAATATACCACAACAAAAATGACCAACGAATTAGCGAAATCACATCGTATGTACATTATTAATCCAGTAGACGAGTCTTGGAAAGCATTTACATATGGAAAAAGACCATCGAAAATGTTATTCCTGCAAATATAAATAATTGTGGAGAACCTTTGCATACAATAACGTTAGTGGAGAGATTGCGACAAAACATACCAATTTCTAATAGTCTTAGAACCGACGCAAGGGGGATCGTAAAGAAATTTACATGATCAGCACTTCGAAGAGATCAGCTGGAAGAGAGAGAGAGAGAGAGAGAGAGAGAGAGAATTGCCCGATTCAATAAGTACTTATAGAATTTGAGATTCAAATTTCAGATTCAAAGATACCGATATATTCCAGTATCTCCAGTAGTAGCAACATTTCAGGCGCCCAAAGATTATGGAGATCTTAAGCAGAGAATCTTACTACATATCCTAATTGTAATTGTAATGTAATTGTAATAATAATAAATTATAAGGTATTATACTAAATATGACTGTAATTGATCTTGGCAAAAAGAATTTTACAGAGAGCCAAATCTATGTCGCTCTCAGTCATGTGAAATGTTTAGATACCCTAGCCTAGCTATATCTAATTTAGTACCGAATAAAATTACTGATTAAAAATAAACCGCATGACGAAAGAACACTTAATAATAAACTACACGGGACAAGTTAGTTCTGAGCGACAAGCCCATGTACAGAAACGGATGAAATATGCTACCAGAGGCAATTTTGTAAAGAAACTGCGCAATTTCATCGCATCCAGTGATGGGTTAGTAGAAAAACAATCAAACACGATGAAATGAAATCAGTGAATAATAATATATCATTTGTAATAATAATTGAAAAAATTTTACAATTGGAATCAATCGGCGGACTACTTCTACAAGATGTAAAAGGTTTCAACTCAATAGCTTAATCCAGTTCGTAGCAATTGACGAGCATACATAAAAATTGGATTTTTGTAAAAAAGTAGTTTACAAGAACAAATGCGAGAAAAATTTCTAATGGGAACAACGGGAGAACATGCCCTACGGGATGAAAAAATAATCATGCCGATTGGTCAAGCTGTTTCATAGAAATCGGTGAGTACACATATGAAAGAGAAATATATATTGATTTGAAATACCTTCCTTCTTTTCCATGAATTGTTACCAGTGAATTGTCAACTATTACTAATTGTCTACTATTGTCCATTGACTTTTGCATCGTAATTATTTATTGTAGCTCCACTATCTCAATGTCTATAAAGTGAGTACCCTTTTTCATTCGTGTATTTCTGTTTGCTTTATGAATTTTTTCAGAAATTTTTTTAGAACATTCTCTGTTTTCTCTTAAGCACGGGGAATCATCAGTATGCGAACCATGTAACGTGTGTTCAATAGCTTCTGCTTTGAGAGTACTTCGCTTTGGCATTTCTGCCGATATACGTTCATTAATCTGTTCTTGAATTTTTATTATAAAACGCATATGTACGTGAAGTAATCATTGAAATAACGCTTTTGAAATTCGTATTGACGGATTGATATATCGGATTGATTTTTGAAATCGTATAAACGCATGCAATTATAGTGTCAAATAATCTCTCTTTATTTCTGTCCAATTCGAATTACGAATCACGGTTATAGAAAGATCGGAACAATGACCATTGTATCTTGATATAGCTGCTATATACTTATCGGTACGTGATTTACTAATCACTGATAAAACTTGATTCTCAATTTATTTTTATTGTATGGAAAGTAATTCAGACGATGTTCTATTCGAATATATACGTGAATGAGGTATTGCTGATATAACCTGAGTCCATAATAAATAGGATTGAACTGATCTATGTTTCTGTACATTAAAGAGCAGGCATAGTACTGTAACACTGATATTTGTTTTGTTGTATCCTTTGTTGTGTGCATTATACATGATGTCCAAATTGTCACTTGGAAATAATATTAGAAAAATAGAATCTATATATATAGATAGTTTTCGTAATAAAACACTTCAGGATAAACGCATTAGGCGTGGTAGGTGCGCAGAGAGTCTGCAGTGCGATAAAAGCGATAAACAAATACCTAATTAGCTGCGCCAGCGTGAGAGTCAGCCAATTGGATGCAAAAAGGGAGTGTCTACGGACTTCGACAAATGCGAGGGAACTGTGGAGCGACAGTTAAGAGAAAACCACGAACACCTACGCCAAAGAGTATCTGCGTAATACACTACAAAATAAAACCATATCATTGAATTATTGTGTAGTAATAACAGCTTATTATTACTAATAACTTATATTAGTACTAAAAACTCTTACAATCCTTCCAAATTTATTAATTTAATATTATAATAGTCTTTAATACAAAACTCAGGATTGCAAACTAGAACACAATATTACACATGGAAATCTTTAGAATAAGTAAGAATCTATCGATAAAATCAGATGTCGCTACTTTCTGATTGATAAATCGATCGACAAATGTCATTCGTTTTAACAGAATATAATTTATTAAAGATTAAAAATTAATTGTAACTTTTATAATTGTTTATCGAATAACTACCTTCTGCTTTGAATTATCGTGTTTTTTAACATTTTTCTTAAACGTTATTATTTAAAAATTGTTACCAATTATGGTTTTCAACCTCATCTTGTTTCTTGGATTTGCCACAATTCTAGTGCTAAAGGACATGTTTAACATATCCAGTGGCATAAGGGCTACAGGGTTGCTACCCTTCCAATACGAATGTTCCTGGTTTATTATCCCTGATGTTAAATTTATATATATTTATCTAAAAACCAATATCTTTTTGTTTGTAATAGTTAACATGCTGCACTACTTTTATTGCTACAGTCCCGCCATTACAAATTCTTACGAACTATCACTGGACCTATGCATATTCTCATAATACAAAGTATCTCTTTTCGTTCTTCGCAACGGGTGCGCACAAATGTTTGTCTGTAAAAAGTAAAAATAAATATTCACAAAAAGGAAGCCATCTCTGATTTTAATAATTTGTTTAAATGTTGTCAAGATCATCAGTAACAATGTTGTGACAGTTTTACTTAGGATTCGCCTTTATTAATAAGTTTACACAAAAATTCATAATTTTCTAGAAACTACATGTTTACATTTATCAGAGTGTGGATAACCGAGATCTTCTTTGGTAATCCAGGTAATCCAGATTCTTTCTTTTTTTTACGTGGAGGAAACCTTCATAGATACCCGTATCTTCTGGGAAAGGGCGCAGCAAAGGGGCTCCGGGTTTCTCTGCGACCCCTCTTTTGCCCCCCCCCCCCTCGAAGTCGGGACCAGTTGACTGGCCGATGCTCTTGTTGCAATTTCCACTGTCCTCTCTTTTTCCCCAGGCTGCCTCTCCACCTTCCCCTAGAGGATATTGAACTCATTTTCGAGGGAACGCACTCTTTTCCGCAGGTACCGTTCCTCTTTCCTATGCTGGCAACCCCTTCGGCGGGCCACTAACACCGTACGGGATGCCAGCTTAAGTCTCCGGACATAAGTTCCTTTTAGGTTTTGAAGGTGAACGCTATTCGTTCCACCTTCTCCATTTCGGCGTCAATGCTGGCCATTGTTTGGCCGACCGTGGCGCTTTTCAAATTCGCTCTCGTTCCGTTTCTGTGGTAGTAACTCTGTCTGATGTTCAATCCCACCTGAATTCGTTTCCTCGGCCTCGAGACAAACGATGTGGACGACATCTCGTCGTCTCAGTCAGGACAACAACCGTCGATGAGATAATCCAGACTTAAGCCAACTTAACTCATACTTATCTTTGATTAGCTTAAAATTAGATTTGGGTTAGGTCAGGTTAAATATTTCCGGAATGGGATGAAGAGAAAGGGGTTAAACTTCCTCCGCCTACGCTTTTACTTAATGATGCTACTGTATTAAAATACAAAATAATTTTACAGTAAACTGTTTTTGATAATTACATTTTAAGATACTTTCATAACACTACTCTGGGTGATGATCTTGATAATATATTAAAACGTTATGGAAATCGGCAGTTGCTCCCTTATTATGAATACACACCGGTTTTCCTTTATCTATCGCTAACTGTTGTAACGTACGGATTGCAAGGAATGAAGTCTCATGAAGTTATATATGTGACCGAGTTTAGTTTGTATTTGATTAGCTTACTCGTGTTTGTTCGCGGATCAAAGGATTTTTCAAAATCTTATATTTTGCGAGGAAATCTTGTTTTGCCTCTACATTTTCGTGATATCTGTAGCCAATATATAATTATGTAAATCATACGACTAGATAAAATAAGTTGTCTTGAGTCATCGGCCTACTAGAAGAGTACCAAAAATTATTATTGCAGAGAGAGCTATTGGATTTAGCAGAGGTATCAAATGCTGTTTGGAATTTTATAGTACTCGATTTGATTACTGATGGGGAAGGTAAAATCCATTCGTCTCATCGCTGTTACAAATCGTCATGTAACCTAAGCGTTGATAGCCCGTCGTAAACTCGCTATATTTTTTCGTAGGTTTTCTTGACCTTCTAACCGTCGCGCATGGATATCAAATCGTTTTAACGCTCCTTTGTACGAATTGCTTATTTTATTCCGGTCCGCATTGAAGGGAAGTTTTACAACCTATCGACCTTCTAATTACGGCGCGGATGTGTTTGGAAATGTTTGTGTTTGAAAGATAAATGTTTCCTCGCTAAACATTCCCTTAATTGTCAAAACTTTGTCTACGACTTATATATTTTTGTAAGAGATCCTACGTAAATAATTAAAATACTAATGAAATTAAAAAAGTCATTAAATATAATAATAATACTAGTAAATACTCTACTAAAAAATTTTGTTTCGTTTCGTTTCAGACTTTAATAACTGTTACCGCGTCCTCTTGTAGATACGGATTTATGCGATAGAATTTATGAGCGGTCGGTAATCATTTATTGTTATATACTAAATCGCGGAACATGTCGTAAAAAGTATTTCATTCCACGTAATTTGAATGGTATAATTTTCATAATCTGATTGGTTTAATTTTTATTTCGAGTAGTATCGATTGTATGTTATTATCGTTGGAGAGTTTCGCAGGTCTGCAGGTGGTTCTAACAAACATTTACGTTGTTTTATATTAGAGTTAGATTTGAAATTTGCACTTTCGAAGACTGTGTGTTCCGCTTCAGTTTCGCTATTACTTTTTAATGATTGCATTCTTTTATAATTTCCGTAAACTTCTAACTTTTGTTGGCATTGATCTAACATACTTACATTCTCGGGGTTTTCAAATCCAATATATCGTTTGCGCGTTAACTGATTTCGAATAAGTTTTTTTTATGGGGACACGTAGGTACTCCCTTTGCACCTTCGTCCTATTGAAGACAGGGGAGACGTAGAATCTACATGGATGCTTCCTTTGTATCCATTGATTGAAGAGCCGAATAAGAGATATAACCGATATTGAATATTTCCTTTGCATCTCCTTGTTGGTAGGGCGAAAGATCGTAACCCGATTTATGAATATTTTTATTATCACTGAAGCGCCGAAGACTAATCAGAAAATTAGTAGGTTTAATTAGTAGTATTGGAAAATTAATAGTAACAGATTTAAGATTAGATTTATGTTGCAGATTATTAGAGCCGGAGATGAAGAAGATGAGAAAGATGATGATGAAACAATTGTGAATAGAAATGAAAGAGGTGTTGTTACGAGGATCAGGTCGAAAGGAATAGAAAACAAGAAGAAAACGCTTTTTCAAAGATAACGGAAAGTGCAGATGATGAAACAGAGCAAGAAAATAATCCGAATGCGCCGAGCGAATATGATTTCTTAATAAATAGTGCAGCTGATGATAAAAAGACAAAATTTGTTCAACAGGAGAAAACGTATAATAACGAAGATGAGTTGGAGGAAGAAACTGAAAGCGAATGGATTGAGGAAAGACCAAATAAAAGTACAAAGATAAAGATAAAGAAATAGATAGTAAAAAATGAGGTAATTTAACGGAAAAAATTTAATAAACTAAGTAATTTTAGTGTGTTTAATTAAATTAAACAAAATACTTTCAAATTAAGCTCCATAATTATAACTATCGAAAGCAAAATTTTGCCAAATATCCCTTTTAAAACCTTTGTACTTTACGCCAAAAAAACAAAAAAAGAAAGTTTAATTATTTATAATACCATTAAAACAAACTCGTGCACAGTTGCTTTCTTTAGAAATTATTGACTCTAATTTTCAGCTCAAAAAGCATCGAGACAGATATCTGATCTGGAATAGACGACGGAATGGACAACGATGGTGGTACTAGAACTTGCGTGCTGGAATCTATCTAGATCTATCTAGAACGCGACACTTCGAAATTGGAAGAAGACGAGCAGAGTGTCGGAAACTGGCCACTCGAGGCAGTATCTTGGTATTATGTTGTTCTTAAGAACGAGGACTATGGTTTCGAAAGTAGGAAGGTAATAATAAAGAAGTTCTGATTTATCTTTGAAAGAATATATTCCAAATATAAACGATCAGTATCCCAGAAAAAGATAAATTCTAACGCAAAAATAAGCGAAAAAATACATAAATTTCACGAGAGAAATTGTACTATTGCGAAAAAAGTGAACAATTTCTTTATAATACTTCATTCTCAATAAGATACATATAGTGATTCGTAAAAATACTTGAACTTAGAAACTACTTACCAAAATTTAGAAAATACTTACATATATAAAATGTTTGTGATTATATTATTAGGCGAATTATATGAAACATTTTGAAATTTCGTTAACACTGCAATGAGACACAGTTATCCTCTTTTTATTAGTATAATTTGAAGCTGATATGAAAATGTATATAACAGTCAAAAAATAGTTACTGCAAATGCACAATTGATAAACAATTAATATACAATAGTGCAGGTGCACCATTACATATTTAGATTTATTACTATAGTAGATAATTGACTTTAAACAATTTTGTGATTTTTGTGAAGTGTATGCTTGCAATAGATATCTTGTAACTTACATTTTCATATTTGTTTCAAACTTTACCAATGCAATATCATGTCATCATATATCCTATTATATGGTTACGAGTCAATCGGAGGAGAGCGGTTACGAGGCTACAAAGGCAAATCTAGTGTTGTTAATTACACTGCTTGCCGAAGGAAATAAATGTGAGAATATTTCGACATATGGTTAACGTCGGGAGCTACAGAAAATGTTAGTAGTATGCCTCGTAACCTTAACTAACAACGGTAAACCTCGGGTGGCAAAAGTATATTGTTGTGGATTCGCTATGCTGTACATTATAATTGAACAAAATGTTATGCAGGGTGAGGCACATAAAACATGACAGCGGGATATTGTTGAAAATATTGGTGGTATAAAAAAATGTTCTTAAGTAATTCTAAGTATTCTAAGGGGCACAACTTTTCATGTAATTGGATTTTTTTACATGAAGGGACCAAGAATATTTCAAGGTTATCATCTTTCTTTAAATGGAACTATATATTTTTTAATTCATGCAAGCATAGTCCACATCAAGATGAATTCAACGACTATAGTCAATCAAGGACAATCAAGGTCAATTCTATGTTACAAAAAATTAAGGTACGTGAAACTTGTGCTGCAGTAACACTTAAGAGACTCATAAGGAAAACTAATCTTGTCAAATTTTTCACTTTACATAATAACTAGATTGCGGATAACTGTTTCATGATCATATTTGATATACTAATATTTCCCCAATATAATTACAGATACATTCACAATAACTTTAACATCATGTATTTATGTATCATCTATGTATCATTGTGTCAACATGTATATGTTATGTAACATGATAAATTGATCATGTCACATAAATCGAGCATCACCTTGATAAACATGATAATTGGTTCAAGAACAATCGGAATGTATTAAATGGTATGAAATTAAAAATGCTAGAATATTCTTTTATAAACCACAAAAATAGAGAAGAGTCATGATGAATTCTTCAACCTTACTAAATAACTTCGTAATTTTTACAAATGACAACGTAAACTTTTTAACAACTTCCGTAATAGAAAACTATCTGTGAAAATTTTCATTGTTGCAGGTCTTAGAAATGATTCACGGCTTATTTTGGTATCTTATGTAACGTAGATAAATAAATGAATAGTTGGTTAGGGTGAACAGTCGTCTTTGGATATGGATTCTAACATCAGAGATCAAGACAAAGAAGCGGATGTTAATGACACGCGAATCCACACAAGCCTCGAAAAACTTAGAATTAGTTTTGCGTGGTATAGCTGCAACATCGAGTATGTTCTTTCCATATTATTTTAGGTTTATTTATTAATAATTAATATTTTTATAATTAATTAATATAATATTCTTCTACTGATATTGTGCAAAAAGTTATATTGTATTGGGCCAAATACAATTAAATTATTATGGAAGTCGTATGATAAAAAGTTCTGTTAATGTATATTATTTATTTTAGCATATAATCTTGTAAGCTTTCTTTTGTCAGCCTAGATTAAGTCATATCATCTAACTGCTTGAGTGTTGGAAAAAAGAAAGAATGTTATTTTGCATTTTTGTTGATTGACGCTCTTTTAAAAACAAATATATGTTCTTTCCAGAAAATCTTTCCGTTTGCTGTGTTACGTCTCTTAAAACGCGAACGGACTATTTAACTGGAATAAGAATTTTGAGAATTGCTCGGTTGGATTTGCTACTTGTACAGTCAAAATAACGTGATGGACAAATAGGTACTTGATAAGAAATGAATATGGGTTTGCAATGATCGGGCACATTTATGCTATTTTCGGTACCTAGGGTCTCGCGGAACCCAATCCAGCCACCCCCAATTTGAGGGTAGAAGGGAGTAACACCCGATATGGTCACTGTAAATTGATAGATACTAGCGACGATCACGAGATCCGAGCTGTGATTGGTGCGGAATTGATTGAGAACCGGTAATGCATAGGGTGCAATAGAGCTTATATTAATGGAGGCCCAGGGATGTATCGAAAGGATCAACAAAGAGAGAGAGAGAAAGATATGTTTCTGTCTCAACTGTGGCTGTGTGACCACATATCCATAACTATGCGATCAGGTAAAATTGTATTTTATTTCTTAAATTAATGAAAGTTATTAAAGGTTTCATTGATCATTTGTTTAAATCTTTTTGTATAACTAAAAAAAATATATGATAATAACACTAAAATCAATAAATAAAATCAAGAATAATTATTATTGGTACGATATTATTATTAGAATGGTAAAAACATCTACGATCTTAAGAAATAACACAACAAATATTTGAGAAATATTAAAACTGTTGAGAAGATTGAATTAAATACAGTACCTACGTTTTATTAATTTTAAAAATAATTTATTTTATATTTATTTATTATGAAATAATATTAGTTTTCTCATTTTTCCCTTTACTTGATTTTTTTGGTGTTATTTATTGTTATATTCTTGCCATTATAAAAATATTTTATGTCAATATAATACTTAGTAATTATATATTTATCAAGTCTCCTTTGTGATATGCAAATGTATCCTATGGCAATGTGTGGTCAAACACATTTTGATAATTGGTTGAGAAATACTTTAGTATATGTAAATTTCCTGTCGAACGATATACGGAAACCTCCGATAATTACCAGCAATTCGGGACCCAAGTGTTGTTACTATGGACAGGTAGAAATGATTTTATTCCTAGCAACTGATATCTTAGATATGCCGAACGTAGAACAAATGAAAGAGAAGGAAGGTACTGAGAGTCGAAGTGATCAGGCTCTAAACGATAAAGGCTTTACAGCCGTTGAAGGCGATAAAGTGAGGTCCTTAACTCAAAAGACAAAATATTTTATTTTTGATTTGTATATGATCCATGCAACTTTTACCAATATATTTGTTACATTTCCCTGATTAAAATGACACCAAACACGATATAATTCGAATCATATTTGCTTACTTAATAAAGGTAATTAAATAAGTAGTAATAAATATCAATAAATAAATATAATTCATATTATATCATGTTTGGTTTCATTTTAATCAGAAATATCTCACAAATACGTTAGCGAAAGTTTAATTTAAAAAACGTCAAAAATAAAAAGGTTTTACTTTTGAATTAGTATTTACATATATTATCTTAGTAATATCTGGCATTGGATCATATTACAGTAATCGACCGTGATGTAGAAGACATTATTATATATTATTAATATAATATTATAATATATAGAAGATATTATTGCATGTTTTATCCTCACAAGAGGAAAGCTCGGGATGGAAGAGAAAGGGGCACAGTTAAGACAATATATCTACTTACCTGTTGATTCTCCTAGTACTGATTTGCTTACGCTTGCCATATAAGCAAGCCCCTCCATGAGTACAAGCTCTATGATTGGATCTGATGCTTTTGGTACAGACTACACTATAGACTTTGATGGCCAACAGTAATAAAAAAACTGAACGTGCTACTGGCTTCGATGCTCGACACTCGATTATCAGACATTGCTTACATTAGAGTCTGGTTGAGTGATAAGACCGAACAGAAACAATTTGTTACGGCGAGCACAAGTTGAATTTAGTGTCGTTGGCAGTTGTCATTCGAACTTCCGCCGTTAATTCGGCGGGTATCAAGTGCAGTGTGTATCATCATTGGGCACGCAAGCATATATACGTATATAGAATAATAGACAAAGTTAGTCGAACGAAGTCAAACTTTCGATAAAGTTAAAGTATTGTATTTTAGGAAAAAAAAACGGAAAAAGTAATCATTTAGGAAGAAGGAAAAACCTATTTGACAGTGTAAGATGAAGGGACACCAGAGCATAGTTTCTATATTTAATGTTGCAATTGTCTTGTTACTGGTAAGTGATATGAAAAAAAACCTTAATAAATTGAGTGAGTTTCTCGTACGATGTATTTCACAAAGTTATTAGTTAACATATATATATGCTTTTATACTTTCGTTATACTTCTTAAGACAGATTTCTTTACAAAATTGCCCAAAAAGACGTGTTTTTATTATTAATAATTAATTTAAAAAATAATTTTAGTTTGGTTCTGGAAGGTTTAATTAAATGATATTTGTTTTAGATAAAAGAACTTACAAATTTTAATGCCTTCTTTACTGAACCATTCGAAAAAACGTGTTTTTACAATGAATAATTAATAAAAAATGCGGTTTCTGAAAGGCTAAAAAAATTGGTTCCTGAAATGTACGAATCTCTCGCTCTGACAGTTTGGATTTGATCGTAATAATACTTTTCATGATAGCTTTTGATTTTTTTGTTGTTGCATTCATTGAATCGTTCTCGACTGAGTCTCTCTCAGTCTCTCTGTTATTGATCAAATTTTATAAAATTGAAGAAAATACGAAAAAATCATTGTTAGTATGAATGTATTTCTGTTCCAAATTTTTGTTCGAATTAACTATTTAAGTTTATTCGAGATTCGAATCAAATAATCGCGATAAACCGACTGAATTGGATAGCTAAATTACAAAACTGTTGACTGAAACAATATGCTGATTCGACAAACTGCTTTTACGACTTGAACTAGCGACCGTCTCTGCAGTTATCCGTCGGCTTCTTTAAAGATTCAAAGCGGACATGAGTTTTTGATTACAGAAGAGCTCGACTTCCTCAATATCGACGAGATTAGATACAATATGAATAAAAGATATGCAAAAAGATTGTTTTGCACTTGCTTCCTTTATATCTCATATCTCATATGTCTTGTCAGAATCTCTCGCGTTGAAATACGTAATATATATTAACCTAATGTATTCTACAAAATATGTATTAACATAATCTAACAACGACAAAGAAGAGAATCCAGCTGTATCAGACAAGAAATTTCCTAGAACATCTACTATACTTAAAAGACAATAAAAGAAATTATTTATTGAATATTGGCACGTAGAAATTTCAATAAATTTCAAAGTACAATTTTAATGACTCAATTTTTAAGTTTTAATGATTAATTAATATGAATAAAAATTTGTAAGGAATATTTTAATATTAATAATTAAGAAACAATAAACTATTCTTTTTTAAATTTTCTTTTGTCGCTGAAAATATTTGAAACTATGCATATAAATATAAACACAAGTATGTTATAGGAACAAAGTGTTTATCAAAAAAGGAAACCAGGCTTTTTCGGAATTCGTAGAGTCAGAAACATTACAAACTTAATGTATCCTATTTTTTGAAAGGTCTTCAATAGTGTCCACAGCGATTCTCGTCGATCGTATGAGGAACCCAGCGCTTCTTCATCAGGAAATTGGAAGTGGCCTCTAAATCAAAACAATGCAATGGGAGAAAGCAGATCTTTGACGAAGATGAACACAGCTAGTTTGTTTCTTAACAAAATTAAAGATTCTTTTGCTTTTCTATTTTTAGTTAGGGAAGAACATCAACAATTTATTTAACATCTTCCCTTCTTTTTCTCTTACATGTGTTCAATAATATCAGAAAATGGTAATATCGCATTTCTTGATGATCATTCCGCACCGATACAACCGAGAATGGGATCAGTAATACCTTCTTGTAAAGGGCAGACCTACTGTGAAAATGTCCCGAATTATCCTACGAATTTGGTGAGAGATATCATTGCCAGAAATCCACATCTTGTAAATTATAGTTCTGTTGACATGGTTGGTATCCATTTTTATAAAAGTATTTTCATTTTCTAATCGAAGATTATAGGAAAAAGACATGATAAGTACATATTTTTTTATTTTCTAATTGTAATGTCATTTTACGATAAAACAGGAGAATGTTAATATGACATAATTGGAAATGAAAATGATCTGTTAATTTCAAAGATGTTAGTTTCTTTAAAAATAGCTATTAGGTTGACGAAGCTTTATAGAAGCCAAAACTATAACTATTATATCAAAACAAATAATGTTTAATAGGAGATTGATTGAGAATTAATTGGGTTTTAAAGCTGCTTTGTTGAAAAAGATAATAAATATGATTTATCATGTTCTTCAATCTTTTTCCGATACTAATTTCTCTTTTTCTAACACTTTTACCTTATCTTTTTCTTAAATTCTATAAATTATTTTATTCTTTTAGTTTTATAAATCTATATAATATCCGCAAATAATGGACATATTCTATTTTATTTTCCAAATTTGGTTTTACTTTCAGATAGATATACTTAAACCCAGGCTAGGAGCAGATTCCGTTGAGACGGAATCGTTCTGTGCATCAACTGTAAATATAATTTAGTATTCGATTTCTATCTGTATCTTTCAAAACACAATAATTTCAAAATAATTTCAGGAACATATCGTCCTTCCGAAAACAGCGGAAAATATGAATAACGAGTGGAAGTATATCCTTAACAACGAAGAATTGAGGCAGGGAGTACGTATAGAAAGATGCATGTAGGTATATATTTTGTTGTCTAGATGAAAGAAATGTTTCGCTAACCTCTTTTCACTCTATTTCTTTCATGCCATAAAATGCTAACAGCTTTATATAATAATATGTATTGCTACTACTTATATAGGAAGTAGAATATTTTAATAGATTGAACGTTATAGGCAACAATAATGGGAATACATAAATTATTGAAACTCTTATTTTTGTCAGTCTCATTGTTGAATGCCCTAGATCAGTGGTCCTCAACCTGAAGTATGCTTATCCCCGAGGATAAAGACTTTAAGAGTATGTCAGAATTTTATTAATTGCTTATTACAATTTCAATAATTTTATAAGATTAAACATAGAGAAGGTAATGTCTATACATATGTTTTATTTTATTCTCACTATTATACTATAACTATAGTTTTATCCATGTAACTACATTTTCCCAGGGAGTATGCGGAGAATAAACGATTGAGAACCACTGCACAATCTTGAACCAAGTCAAGTTATTTTTATCGATACAACAATGCAATTTTTATTTAATGTGTTAAAGCTTCTCATCTAAAACATGCAATCAGTCACGAATGTTGATACTTTCAGCACTAAAATTGTATAATAATTAAACCTAAGGTTAAGAAGAAGTAGAAAGTATAAAAAATACAATGTTTGAAAACAGTGCGTACACTTGTTATGCTTACATAAAATTATAAGCAAAATAGATTTAATATTATAATAATATCTTATAAGTCCACTGTAAACATTTGCATACTTCTTAACATTGATAAAGTTCGAAGTTTTGTAATTTTTCGTATAATTTCCTTCGATATGATATGATTTTTGTAAGTTAAATGTCTAACTTTATAATTTTTTGGAAATATGTTAACTAAATTCGTAACATTGATATAGGTTTTAGTAGACTTTGGTAACTGACTGCAACTTTCATCATAAAACAAATCTATAATTAGGGAAAAACGCTTGTACTTTAAAAATGATCTTTGAACCATTCTTTTTATAGTAACGAAGGCCAACGCTGTAGCATAATGAATGGTATACCAATGGGTTACGAAACCACCTGTAAACAAAAGTTTGTTTATAATCAACTCCTAGGGTTAGAGGAGGATGGTTCGATTGCTTACCAGCATTTCCGGTTTCCATCTAGTTGCTGTTGTCACGTCAAATTCATCGGCACCTCGATACGGATTGGCGGTGTAAGTGATTTTCAAAACGAATCAGACAACACCAATTGATTTCATTAAAATCAATTAATTTTTATTTTGCATCGGAGAATGTTATAATTGGCAGGTAATTATACGATAATATATATAACAATACACGATACAACTGCCATATAGATAGATAAAAGATTGTGCGTATATATTAATAAAGCTTCTTAAAATGTTAAAGAAAAGAAAACAAATCATAGAAATTTGTATTCAAAGTTAATTTTTTGCATTTTAAATTTTTGTTCGTGTATCAAATTTTACAGGATATAATAATTCTCAAAGGACTAATTTTCAAAGGAACGAATTATGTTGTTTTATATTTTTTACTATATGGTCTTTTCTATTATCTCTACATACTAGATGCTACATATTAGAACATGAAATCAAATGGGATACTCTGTTATCGACATCTGAAGAATGACCAATACATAATTCGTTACTTATTGTTACAGAGATTCTCTTCTCCAGAGGACAATCCCAATAATCTGAAACATTAATATAGAAAGTAGCATGGATCTTAATCAACAGACATTTATTATACGTTGCCTTAAATATTTTAATATAATTTATTCTCTTCAATATGAAAAGTGACAGAAAATATCAATATAAATATAATAAAATTTAAATATGGCGGCAAGACGAACGAAGAAGTTATAATATATGTGAAGTAGGATAAAACAATAAAAAGCAGCAGTTCTACAGAAATAAGTCCTCAATTTTTTCATTTTACCAAAAACTGTATGAATAAATGAATCTTCTTAAAACATGAAATTTCCATTACATTTTGTATTAAATTTTTCCAAAACAGGAATAAGAATATACATAGTTAAACTCTTATAAGTCGACTTTTTTCGTTTATGAGTGAAGAAATTATAATTAATTGCAATTTTTACTTTGATGTAAAATTTAAGAATTAACAACTGTTATAAAGAGATAGTATAGTACCTATGCAATGTGTATACTGATAATAACCACTAATAAAACACAGTAGCACAGTCAAGCAGATAAAAAGATTTTGTGAGATATTCACAATATGCGGGTTACTTCTGATTTCGATCATTTTTTGATATGTTGTTAAAGTCATCACTCTGAGTAGTGTTGTGAAAGTTTTAATTAAGAGTCGTCATTTATTTAAATGTTATTATCAAAACAGGTTTATAATACAATTATTTTGTATTTTGGTACAATAGCATCAATAAGCACAAGCGAAGACGCTTCAAATGCCCCTGCACCCCGTCCTCAAGGAAAGTCCAATCTGATATAACCCTAATCCAATTTTAAGCTAATCAAAATTGAGTCTGGTTTGGGCAGTTCAGGAACTCGGAGCAGTTAAGGAACTCGGCGCAGTATATACCGGAATTTTGTCCGACGTGGAAAGTGCTGCGCTACCTCTTACGACTCATCATTGACTAATATTGGGCCCCCTCGGTAATTATGGAGGTGATGCTTAGGGGACGAGAGTGGGTTGTACGTGGGTGAGTTCACGGTTGGCGTACGGTGTATATTTGCGCATTCGCCGACTTCCGGTTAGGGACAGGTGATAAGGAGACGTAGCTGGCTAGACTCTACTATCTCACGTACTGCTCGGGTAGTTTAGGTAGGAAGTGGCATGCGGTGTGGTGGTTCCTCCGCACGTCCAAATTAACAGGGACGACATCCACACGGGAGAAGACGCTATGAAAGTGTACTCCGACAGTAATTCGAAAGAGGCTCTGGAACCTTCCTGGAAACATTGAGAACGGCTACCGAGTTTCAATCAGTAGGAATCTAGCACTACTCCGCCGCTACTTTAAAAAAAAATGTTCGGTTTAGGAATATAAATAGGAAATCCGGAAAATTATATTCTTTTGTATAAACTTTTTGTGATAATAACTTTGTAATAAATGGCGACCCCCAACTAAAACCTTCACAGTACTACTCGGGGTGATGACCTTAACAACATATTAAAAAATTATTGAAGTCGAAGGTGGCTCCTTTTTTGTAAATATTTCTCCTGATTTCTTACTAGTGTTATCAAAAAACATATTTCGGTGAATTTGACAGCCTTGAAGATCATTTTGCTAATACTTTTTATATGTAATAATAGTTTAAATAACCACCGTTTATAATGGGAAAACCGGGAAGGACCGTTTATAAGGAAAATCCAGTTTCCTGGAATCAGCATACCTCCTTCCTTTCCGAATTATTGCTTGCAAATCGTTAGTCGGGCAGTTGGACATCGCACGTGCTCTCTTTAAGGTTTGCTGCTACTTGATATGACTGGTACGTAGGGATTAAACTTTCTCCTTTTTCGAAACATACATTCCCCAACTACTTATTCTCTCCAATCTTCCATCTCGAGAAAATACTAAGTCAAAAAATTCCATCCACTGTCAATAACTTTAATTATTTTTTCTACCATCAATGTCTAATAGAAGTTCAACAAGTAAAGTTCTTCTATGAGTTCATGCATCTACCCTGATTTTTTTCGTACCGTCCCTATACTTCAAAGAGACTCGATTACATTAAGTTGCACTACCACATAGTCGAGCGTGAATGATCTTTCATATTGCAACATATACGTTCGACTGATTTTACTGTTTTGCAGATTAATTTACATGAATCAGTAATTAAAAGTTTGATAAACAATGATTTTCACATATCCTCACAAAAAAACAATCTAAAGGTGTTAAGTTTGGTGTTGTCGCAAGCCCATTTATTGCTCCTTCATGTCCAGTCCACAGTTTAGAAACTTCTGTAAACTGAATTAATAATTCCAAAGAAATTCAAATATGACAAATTTGGCCGCAACAACTTGCAAATTACTAAAGAAAAAAAAAAAAAAAGTAAAATTTTGTCAGTGTCTAATTCTTTTCGCTTAAAGTAGATGGTTTTCCAGTTATTGAAATAAGTGTAACCCCCCCCCCCCCAAATTGAATGCTTTTCGTTTCCAAACAGAATACTGTAGTATCTAGTAGCTGATGTGCAAATCTTCACCATACAATGCACACAAAGGGAGTAAGTTCTGTCCGAGCAGCTGAGCTAAACGAACGTGAGAAACGGTGCTTCAGTGAAAGTGCGACAAGTGATAAAATTAGGTGGTTAAAACGTCAATGATCACTGCCAAATGGTGCAAGCTCCAAAATGCAACAACAAATACCGCCAATCAAAGTAACAAACAAAGGTGAAATATAATAAAATACATAAAATACATAACATAAAAAGGGCTACAAGTATGCTAAGCTGAAGACAACCACTTAACGAAGAACAGGAACAAAAACAAAACAAAGAACAAAAGCAAGAGGACAGCAGCTACAACAGCGAATTATTCTATCAGGGTGAAAACTGGAAGGTGACAATATCTCACAAAAAGCGTAAAATAATATCAGGCATAAGCGCTATGAAAACTTGAGATACAGAAAGGCAATAATGGCTATAAGACATCCCACTCCGAAATTCTTTCAGCTCACTGATAGAAGATGTAGAAACGAATCCAACAGAAAAAGCCACAACTCATATCGTTAAACCACCACCGATCTATATTGATGCACAAATAATAGATACCCTTATAGAACTATTAAACAACACTGCTGGAAAGAAAACTTCAGTATAAAACAATTGAAACTAGATCATGTAAAAGTGCAAACAAACACACCAGAAATCTTTAGAAAAGTGACATAAGCGTTAAATGAGAAAAATGCTAGGTATTATAAATACCAGCCCAAACAGAGAAGAGATACAAAGTAGTAATTAGAGGACTACACCCAAGAATAAACACAAGAAACATATGTGAGGAACTAGCAAAAATCAGATACCAAGTAAGAACAATAAATAATATAACCAGATATGATACTAAACAGCCTTTACTACTGATTCTAATAGAACTTGAACCCAAAACTAATAACAAAGAAATCTTCGATATTTGAAAAATCCTAAACATAATAGTAACAATGGAGCCACCTCGTTATAAAAAAGACATACTCGTTATAAAAAATTACTGCAACAAAAACCTGGCGTGTATCAAATGCGCAGAAAACCACTTAACAATAAACTGTCCATATACAGGAAAAATACACGAAATAAAATGCTATAACTGTAATGGAAACCATCCAGCTAGCTATAAAGACTATGAAGTCAAAAAACAACTACAACGTAAACTGTTTCCACCGCGTCGAAGCAGAACATACAACAACTATCACGCACAACAAGATAATACAGAATCAGAGACAACACCAAACGTATAATATGTACCCAGCACTAACCACAGAAACACTAACACCTTTGGTAGCCGTAGCTATGCACAAGTAACTGACCAAACAACCTTAAACAACCAAAACAACAACAATAACGACGCTACAGAAATCAAGGAACTGCTCAAACAATGCATCAAAAACACCAAAATGCTAACAAACATGGTAAGCGAACAAAACGCAGTACTCAGACAACAAACACAACAATTACAGTTATGCTACCACTACTTACAAACACGTTAAATAAAAAATATAAATGGACACGCTGAAAATAGCAGCTTGGAACTCAAATGGTCTACAACAACGGGCCTTAGAAACTAAAACATTCCTGTATAACAATAATATCGACATATTACTTATTTCAAAAACACATTTCACACCAAAAAACTACATGAAAATACCATATTACACCATATATGATACCAAACACCCCTCAGAAAAAGCACACGGGGGGGGGGGGCGCAGTGATAATAAGAAACGATATCAAACACCACTTACACAGCCATGATACAACATGACATTACAATAATGGGAAGAGTACTTTCAATCCTTAGGTGACAAGAATATCGCAGCGGGAGACTATAATGCAAAGCACATGCTATGGAGCTCAAGAATTACTACACCTCGAGATAGAACGCTAGAAAAATATATTAGAATTAGTAATCTCAATATATTATCCACAAGCAGACCAAGATACTGGCCGACAGATCTGAACAAAACTCCTGACTTACACGATTATGTAGTTATAAAAGGACTTGTTGAATTAGATCTCATGTTGGTATGATCAGTAGTTTCTGCATCCAGAGTTGGTGCAACTGTCTGCGCATTCTTTTGTTTTTCCCCGTGCGCCACGTGTTTTTTATACTAGTATCCGGTGTTTTAATGGCTGTACAAGGTGACGAAATACAGAACGTACAAAACTAATCTGTGTGAATCAATTAAATATCAAAACCTAAACCTATATAATAACAGGAATAAATGCAAATAAACTAAAAATAACACCCAATCTTGAGTTTAGCTCCGATCATACACCGATAATAATAGAATACACAAGCAAACCAATACTTTATAGCAATCCGGAGTCGCTATGCAATAAAGCATACTAAAACAATAATAGACATGATACAGACAAAAAGAAGACAAATGCACTGGTTAACAAATCGAAATTCTAAACTCAGAATAGAAAATACAATGTAGTATATGTATATGCAATGTAGACTATGTAGTATACAAAACGATAATAAAACATGTAACATGTTTGTAACATGTAAACATGTAATGGGCCATAGAAATAAATTAAAGTCGCTATAATCAAAAATACTCAGAACAATAGTTAACGCCGCATGGTATGTGAGACACGAGGATATACACAAAGACCTAAAAATACCAACGGTTAAGGAAGAAATCGGCAGATACGTAAGAAGTATAAGGAAAGAATGACAACACATCCAAACCAGCTGACTACTGAAACGAGTAAACCCCGCATAAAAAGAAGACTAAAAAGAAAACAGAACAAAAGATCTCTATCTTTATCCGTTTCAACATCTTCTTTATTACGACCTTGCATTAACACTAAATCTTCCACAGCGGTCATTTCAACCGCTTTCAAATTCCTACTTAAATTTAACCATCTAGTTATTATATAGGTCTCGGTTTTGATATTTAAATGATTCAGTCAGATTAGTTTTGCACGTTCTGTATTTCGCCACCTTGAAACGTCCATACAACACCGGATACACAGAGAGAGAAAAAAAACGTGGCGCACGGGATAAAACAAAAGAATGCATAGACAGTTGCACCAACCCTACTACAAAACTACTGATCATACCAACATGAGATCTAACTCAACACTCTCCTTTGATCAGTAGCTTCTACAAGTCCCATAGCTTTGGTAAAATACTGAGTTTTGACTTTATTCAAACCTTTGGTAAGGATATCCGCAACATTCTCAGAACTTGGCGCATAAAAATAATCTGAGATACCCATTTGCAAGCAGTTCTTAACGTATAAATATCAAACTTGGACATGTTTGAAGCTCTCAGAGACTACTTCATCCTTGGACCATGAAATAGCTCCAATATTGTCACAGCGAATTTTACATGGACGGGAACAATATGACAATTGGCCCAACTCCTTTAACAGTAAGGATATCCACACAGTCTCTCTTGCTGCCTCCTGCATTGCCACAAATTCGGCTTCACAAGTTGACTGCGATATGGATAGGTTGCTTCTTCGAAAACCACGATACCGCACCACCAGCAAGTATGAAAACATACTCACTCCTGGATTTTCTGACGACTGAGCACCCTGCAAAGTCTAAATCACAGAACACCTTCAACGGTTGGCCTGTCCTTTGGTATATAAGCTTTAAGTCTTTGGTTTTTAACAGGTACCTAAATACACGCTTCACTGCTCTCCAATCGGACACAGTAGGATTTGCACACTTTTGACTTAGTTTTCCTATTGCACATGCTACATCCAGGCGGCTAACAGTAGCGACATACAATATATGCCCAACAGCTTGTTCATACAGCTTATGGTCAAAGGGTTCATTGCACTCGATGTCAAAACCAGCTTCACACTCCTTAGCTAGTGGTGTTGACACCACAGTCTCATGAGTAATATCGAATAACTCTAACATTTGGCTTATCTGCACTGATTTGTCAAACACAACTGTAGTACCATTTGGCTTACTCAAATGGACGGACAGAAACTGAGTGTCAACACCTAATATTCTGACATCTAGTTTTTCCTTAATACTAGTCTTAAACACGCTAATCATAGCCTTCGTCCCAAATGCAAGAATATCGTCTACATATACCGCAACAATTAGGTCCTTGGATACGTTCACATACACACATGGATTACGCAGACACGGTTTCAGATTCATACCCTTCAAAATACTGCTTATATGTTTAAATCACATTCTCCCAGCTTGCTTCAACCCATACAAACTTTTTCTAAGCTTACATACACATTCAGTCCTGTCCTTTCCTGGAATTTCAAAGAATTCAGGTTGCTCCATATACAGGGTGGTTGGTAACTGGTGGTACAAGCAGAAAGGAGGTGATTCTACGCGAAAAAAGAAGTCCAAAATATAGAATAAAAATTTTTCGTTTGAGGCTTTGTTTTCAAGAAAATCGACTGAATTTTCGCTCGGTACGTGTGCACTTTATCACGTCTCGTTATAACGGATTTCACTATAGATCATTGTCTCGATTGACGTTATGTTGATAAACACCCAATGTGACCGAAGTGTTTTCCTACCTATTAACTTACTATCCGACTTTTTTAATTCTATATTTTTTTATTCTATTTTTTTTATTCTATATTTTCGATTTCTTTTTTCGCGTAGAATCACCCCCTTTCCGCTTGTACCACCAGTTACCAACCACCCTGTATATGTACACATATGTATATCTGTCCTAGTTGTATTGTGAACACGAAACATATAATTCTATTATATATATTTTATTATATTATATATATAAAAATCATAATTTCAAAAATAAGTTTGTTGTACAAATGGAACTAAATAAAAGGAGGGAAATTAATTTTGTGAAATTCAATAATAAGAATTCATAATTTACAAGAGTAAAAATATTGTAATTACCAAGACATGAAAAATTGTCGTTCAGTATCGACTCGTTGCTTAAGTAGTAGATTTTCTGATCTAAATGATTACGTAATCTTAAAAAAAAACATTTAGATGTTAGAATACACATTTTTAATCAAATTTTATTTTTACATACATCACAAGTAAAATAATTAATATTTTCTTGATCCGTCCATTCCACGATTTGACTTCCAGTCCCTACTTTTTTAATGAGTTGCCATCTGTAAATACAGGGTACCCTAAAAATCGTGGTACAACCGGCTGAGTGATAATTTTACATGCAAAATTAAATCGTAAAAATGCATTTTTTCCATATAAGATTTCATCTTTGGAAAGAATGAGTTTGAAAATTCGTCACCCTTGGATACCGATCATACCCGTGTATTAACTGGAATTTTTGAAGTATGGATCTTCTTTTTCTGCCTGCGTTTATGTGATTAAACATGGACAAGGTCGATTTGTTTCCTATTATTGCTGTTGTTTTATTTCCGCAATGTCGGTTTATATAAATTGGGAATATATGAACATGACCTTGCTTTGTACAGAGCTATTTGTACAGAGAACGTTATCTGGTGACCACATTCAGTGAATCGCTTTCTGTCATAAGCTTCTATAACAACACCGTAATGATCAAAATTCCTTAAGACGCCTTTGTTTTTTGACTATGTAGTCGAAGGCTGAGTTTGTTTGCACGTTACAGTTACGAACACAAAATGGATAGTGATAGGAATCGAAATAGGAAACAAATCAGCAAATGCCGAAGAAAATTCCTCGATTCAAACCGGAAATGCGTTAAAGTAAGAACTTATGAAAAGATTAGATCTTTCAGGAAGAGAGAGAGAGAGAGAGAGAGAGAGAGAGAGAGAGAGAGAGAGAGAGACAGACAGACAGACAGACAGACAGAGACAGAGACAGACAGAGACAGAGCGACAGAGAAGGAGAGGAAGAGAGGGAAATGGATCCCTTACGTAGAGAAAATGAAATTTTAAAATTATTCTCGTTTTAGTGTAATCACAGGCAACATTATACATCTGAGTACGAAGGCTGTTGGTGAATTTTTAAGTGATTTTTACGGTGCAGAAAACACGTTTTCCGTATGAGGAAAACAAGCTACTCTATTACAGAAAACTTATGATTTAAATGGAGAATCCACGGAAAAAGACTTTAAAAAGTTATTAAGAAGTACGCAAAAGAATGTTGACCACTAACCTAATAAATTAACGTTAAGAAAACAACTCGAAGATAGGATTTGAGAAATGGGTGAAAACTGTAAAGAATATCATCACAACAAACTAGTTTTGACTAATCAAGCCGGAATTCAAGAGGAAGAAAAATTAGTAGACCGTATAATTGACGGCAACTTTGACGAACATCTATGTGATCAGGCACGAATGCGTTGCTTTGAGACATTGTCGTTATTGTTCCAAACTTTTGAGAAAATAACGTTAAAATCTGAAAGTAATAAGATAAAATAATTTTAAAATTTGGTATGTAAACTGATAGGGAAAAAAGGAGACACATGGCCAGTGGGTGTACACTTTCAAAGAGGGAGAAATGATTGTGTTTCACCTGTGACAAGTTGGACATAGCTGTAAAGACTGTAGGAAGCCGAACTCGGATAAAACATAGTCGGTAGTCGTTTCAACTATCGATACTCGAACCTCTAGAATTGAAGAACATCATCAATGATGATCAAGAACAAGAATCGTTGG
Source organism: Bombus confusus (assembly GCA_014737475.1). Lineage (NCBI taxonomy): Eukaryota > Metazoa > Arthropoda > Insecta > Hymenoptera > Apidae > Bombus > Bombus confusus. The sequence continues at coordinate 72,275 of JACXIV010000039.1, read as the reverse complement.
GCACGTATACTTTTGGAAAATACTTGCCCTGACTATTATGTTTTATTAACAGAAGAAAACGAACAAGAATATTCTTTCGAATCATTAATCAAATCAGTCTACATATTTAAACTTTTCTAATACTTACAAACGTAGACGTGATAAGGGAGAAATTGGTTACGGCCGCGTAAATAAGTCTCCATTATCAATTATCGGTTGTATTATGTGTAGAATTAAAATTAAATTTATTGATTGCAAGCACTAAATTGGAAGATTTAATAATGCTTTCTTATAACAATTATTTCTTTACTTAATATTCATTCGCGAAAAGGACGCCTATATTTCAGATTGAACTCCTAAAAACTAGTAACAAAGTTAGTAACAAACGAAAAGAAAAGAATATCGATGTTCAGTCATATTAAACAAATGAATGCTATGCCATTCTCCCATTTATATTAGTCTATGTATAAGGATAATTTATTTTTAGTATGTTGAATAATTTCTGCTGTCACGTATTACACACACGCACCCATTCTCGGTAATAATCCAACAAAGTTATTGCCAAATGATATCTTTATTGTAAAATTTATAATTATTCAGGATGAGACTACGTCTTATAATATGTTGCTCGGCCACGAATTTATAACACAATAATGGGGTTTGACGTTAACGCTTAACCAAATAGAGGATATGAAATATAACATATGAAATTTAATGAAATATTAAATATTGAGGCTATAGAAATATAAAGCAAAAGAAATCTTGATTACAATGTTATATGAATATATAAATTTAAAATGTGAGACAGGAAAAATGGATTACAAATAATAGGGTCTTAAACAAGATTACTGTAAAAGATAGATATCCACTTCCCTGATAGAAGATTGCATAGGTCACCTTGCTAATAACTCTTACTTTAGTAGTCTAGACTTGAATAATGGTTTTCGTCCTCCATGAAATAACTTCTTTCGTTACACCAGACGGCCAATTTGAATATCTAAAAATACCTTTTGGTGTAGCTAATGTACTGATTGCATTTCAGAAATTTATCAGTTTAATATTTAAGCCCTTGGATTAATTCTGGTAAAATACTGTTGTACCTTGATGATATTTTTATCGCAACAAGTAGCAATTTCTGAAAACTTTAGATATACGTAAGGAAGTATTAAACCTATTAGCCCGATATAAAGTAAAATAAAAAATCAATAATTGTACGTTTTAGACGACTTCAAGACAACATTATATCAAATGCAGCTAACGTGAAAGCAATTCAAGATTTTCCGCAACTTAAATTCGTAAGACAAATTCAGAGTCTTCAACAAAAAGTTTCAAACAAAAGTTTATATTCTTGAAAGTTCTAATATTCCGTGTTTGATAACATTTGTATATCTTACATATCAAATATGGGACAGCACCGCGTGCTTGTGTACGGATATAAGTTCACGAGTTATTTAGAAAAGAAAGTGACTCTATAGTACTGCGACAGGACGCTATCTAACAGTACTATGGAATCTAATCTTCAATTAGATTAAACATAATTGTAGTTGCAATAATAAGTTATTTTAAGTGCAAAATGGGTCGGCCACAAAGCAAATCGCGAGATTGCCAGCGAATGAAGAAATACGTTAACTCCCAGGAGACATCTCGATCGTCAGATCAATCGTATGGACGTTTGCGCGGTCAACAGCGACAACAGGTGTGGGGACAGTCCAGTTCTAGGAATATATCGTTGGATCATTGGCGTGATCGCTGACGAGATCGTTCACAGAGTGACCCCTGACGGAGGGAACGTTCACAGAGTGATTTGCGCGACCACGGGAGACACAAGAGGTACGATTCGTCGGTTTAACGGACGGTTAACGGACACTTAACGTGGCCGTATTGGGAGATGCGCGATTTCGGATCTTTGGACTGTGCCACGACGGCGCAGGAAATCTCAGTTTCGAGAAGACATTCCGGCGAATTCGTCAAAGTTACTGATTCGCCGATATGAACTCATTCATCAAGAAATACGTCAATGATTGTTTGAATTGTGCGTATATATGCAAAACGAAGTACTTGATGTTTTCTATGAACATTTCACATCTCTTCCACTACGGCATTTTATCAAAAATATTGTATATAATTTTCGTAGTCGATGACGGACTTTTGCTGTACAAAATTGTATGACAAGCGAACAATGAAGTCGATATGATATTACAAGAACGTGTTGCTTATATACAAAAGAATTATTCACAAAATAGCTGCATCGTTTTCGATGATTACTCCGAGAAATCGGAGGGAATAATGATCCAGGTAAATTTGTTCCTGAAGTCATCTGCCAGCCAATAGCTGACGTCCCTTGCATCCGTCAAATGCTTAGGACGTGATCGTTCTGTTTACCCCTACTTTCGCTTCTCGTTGAAAAGAGCTCAGTAACGATGGCGGAAACGAAGACGCAAAGTCACTTGGCGATAGCGATGACAGACTGTGGTTATACCATCTCCATCAAACATAAGCCAAAGTCCCAGAAACTGTAGCAGCTGTGCCGGACAGAGAGAAAGGACTCATCACTTTTTCTCGAGCTAGCGAGCGAAGCATATCGAGAAGCATATTACAAAAATACAGTGCTATTGGAAGTTTTAATATTCCAATCTTTGTGAGGAAAGGTATGACTTTTAAATTCGGCGAGGGAGTATTAATAGTCTTTGAGAGTTTACGCGATATGTTGATATGCCGACCAATATTATCTATATTTGGATCCAACTGCGTAGACGGAATTGCACACAGATGTAAACTCTCAAGATTATGGCGCAAGATTATTGTAGCAGTAAAGCGACGATCGTATGTATTCAATAATGTGTTTTAGTAGATGAAACATTGGCACGGAGGGTCGATTTCATAGTTACAAATACGAGACTATGACAATAATTTATGCATTGATAAGGTTTCGCGTTTATTTACACGGGATAAGTTTTGTTATTATAACAGATTGTGTCACGGCGAAGTTGGCACTAAGGAAATTGGATATTATTCCTCGAATTAATCTTTGGTGTCTGCTTTTACAGAATTATAATTAGGAGATAAAACATCGTTCAGCGAATCGTATGCTTCACATGGATGCACTATCTTTTGAGCAAGTATTAATTAACTAATTATGAAGCTGAAGAATTACTAAGATTTACTGGTTCCCTAATATGCGTGCGCAGGTTAAAGATTATATCGATGATTGTCTCATATACTTAATTTAATCAGTATCTAGCGGTAAGATGGGAAACGGACTTTATATTTTTTATAAACGCACAAAACCGTTCGACACCATACATATAGATTATTATAGTTTTTTTTGGAGAAGACAAGTTACGATTTTAAACATATCTTTATCATTATAGACGCGTTTACGAAATATATGATGCTATATTCGGCAAAGGCTACTGCTATAAAAGAAGTAATTGCTTGCTTAAAACTGTATTTTTATCATTTCGGATGACAGAGGTGGTGCACTTATATACAGCGAGTTGCATAATTATCTTTCAGATCTAAATTCGGATCTAAATATAGATAAATAGCTATTGAGAGCAATTGCAAAAGTCAAGAGTAGAATAAGAATACTGTATGATAAGAAGCATAAGATTTTGTTGCAGGATGTTGTAAGATGTGATTTTGTAATGTTTAAAAATATCATGTCTACACCAGGATAGAGTCAGAAATTATTACCTAAGTATAAAGAACCGTATGTGGTGGATGAAGTACTAAGAAGGAAAATATCTAGTTAAGGATATAGACGGCTTTCAGTTAAATTAAAAACCATTTTCCGGTGCATTTAGTCGAAACCGAATGAAACGTTAGATTAAAGAAGATACTTCTGACGAATCGAGATCAGACACAGAAAACACTGCGATCGATTAATTGAAAATAAGAGCTATGACCGGGACGATTACGATCAGATGGTTGAACCGCAGGAAAGAAGTGCTCACCCAATATGCAGGATTGCTTGGCATTAAGTGTGAATGTGTGTACGCGTGTGTGTTTCGTTAACAGCGGCAAACGCGCGACGAAAAACGAGAAAATTCAGTTCTTTATTACGTCTCGAGAAAGGCAGATGCAGCCAGGGGCCACTCGTTTCTGTTCAAGCTAACGATAAGTTTATTAAAGGATTTTTCTATATGTTGTGATTATTCTTTCATTCTGTGTCCTACAATTCTATTAATGATTTTATTTGGCTCCTTTTCATTTTTTTCATGTCCTTCGTGAAACATTTTTCAAGGCCGATTAGGGCTTTTAGATGTTGATAAGTGTTGCTCTGTATCGGTTTGTAGTTCAGGAAAATAAGTGAATTCCTTCAACTACGAAGAATTCTTTTTTTTTCAAATTTTTCTTTTACGCGATAGCTCTCCGTTCATTTTTAGTACATAATATATGTTAATTTTCAAAAATCAAATCCATAATAACAGTTTCTATTTACTTGTCAATGTCTCTAATATTAAAATAGTTTAAAATATATCGAAAAATATAGTTGCGAAATTTCCATCTCTTTTCCAAGTAATTCATATAGATAAAATGCGTCACATAACTTTCTTATTTGAAAATTGTACGGTCGGCTTAGATTCTAGAAAACTCAGGACTACTGCGAAACAAATAGAGCACGGGGATTCCTCCTATCCTCTACTCTCTTCCTCCTTATTTTTGAGTGTAAAAAGGGGTGTTACGCCTCGTTACCTTTTACGGGACGTCCGTCCCTCGGTCCAGGCGGCTACTCGCGGTACAACCGTAACAAGTCGGACCGCAATAAACAGCAGGCACGGTAATAAACCCATAAAAAATGAGAAAGGTGGGCTTTCCCATTTTTTCCGGTACTTCCACTCACAAATGGCCGGTGGTGGGACGACCAGCAACCATCCCCGGTTCAGTATAAATACCTCCGTCACCTAACCGGAGTTTTTAGTGTGTTTTCATATTCAGTGTGTGTTTTAATATCTTAATATCTTAGTTATCCATCTCTTATACTGTGTCTGCACTCAACCGCTATCGCGTAACTCACTACTTGCAAGTCACTCCTACTACGATCAACATCGTAGTCTTGCTAGTAACTACTCGAGTTGCTAAGTCGCTAAATTGCTGAACCCATCTCTTGGTTCATATCTTACTTGCGACTTATACTCCCTGCGACACCGTAGCTCACTACTTGCGAGTGACACTTACTACGTACGACTAAGATCGTAGTCTTGCTAATTATTACTAAAGTCAAATACTTCTAAACCGTATTGTAACCGACATTACACTGCGACATCGTAACTTACCACTCGAGTCTCCCCGAACATTTACATTTTTCCGCGAGACAAGTTGTTGGAGATACATATTGTAGTATACTTGACCTGTTAGTCCAGTGTTATACTTATTAAATCACCTGCATTATCCTAACCGAAATAGGGGATTGGCTTTCTTCGTGGTGTCGGTCATCAGATTGTAGCGACATCTTACGCCACTCGTTGGCGCGATTCATCGCGAACGCGTTTCCCCGTGAAACAGCGACGTTTTGTTATAGCCTATGTCCGTTATGTCCTAGCGTTGATTTCCTTGAGAAACCAGTACCACTAACAACATTGGATTTGTCTAATTAACAACTTCATAACCTAAAAAATAGCCCAGCCATCCCCTTCGGCTCATAACGTACAAAAAGATATACGGCTTGAGTATGCTTGAGTCAAAGTATAATCTTACTTTATTTAGTTATTGATGAAAAAAGAAACGTCTTTAATTGGGATTCATTCTGTTCACCTCAACCTTTTAATTTTGAAGCGAAAAGAAAAATATAATTTAGTTTCACATTTACGTACCTACTATTATTTTGCTAGGCACGACACAAAAACTCTTTATTTAATAGTTTGAATGATGCTTTAAGGTTAATTTGCTTTAATTATGATATTAAAATTAGTTATTAGCATACATTAGAGTTTCAGAATATTTGATTAGTCACAAGGAAGAAAAAAAGGTAGAGATACAGAGATATTATTAGATTTATTTGTTTCAATATGTCTATTAATATATATTACCTCAATTAAATGTATTTTGGAATAATTGAAAAATATTATTTTTGTCTACCTAAAATTAGAATTTTTACCGCCCGCTACGAAGAAATTATATTATTATTCCAGTTTATTAGATTAAAATATGAAAGTTGAAAGATATTGGTTTCCATGTTAATACAAACGCTGAATTACCAATTGAAGAGAAAATCATTTCATATTGCTTTTCAGATAGTTTTGTGAAGGAAACGCAATATATTGTGTTAGCAAACAAAATCCTTTTTCACTTTTTTCTTTAAGCGCAAGAAAATTAGGGACAAGTGCGCCGCGATGTGGCGGTCCGAACGAGCGTATTTGGTGCGTCGCGCACATACATCAATTTTAACTTTTTGTTTCCATCAGATAATTCACTTAATTCATTTTAATCAAAATATATCGCAATCTTTAAATTTCTCTTTCTCTACAACTCCTGCAAATTTCAGATCTTAATATAGAGCTTTCTTTGAAGTCTGAATTTAACAATCAAATCTAGATTCCATATCAACGTAGTGCAATTTTTTTTTAAATTTACATAAAGATAAGTACTTTCCAGTGTAAAAAGTGCTATCCTTGTTAAATAATTATTTTCATTTATTCTATGTGAGGCGGATCAAGCAGCCTATGGTCGCCAACGGTCGAGGACAACAACAAACCACAGGCCATAATAATACATACCCTCCCCTACGACGCGACTATTGATCGCCACCACCAGAGGGCCATGACGACGGCGACATACTCGCTAGCGACCGAACGACGGCATAGCCTTACTGACGAATCCGCCGGTAGTCTCGGGACGAAACGCCAGCAACATCACTCTTCTCTTTTCCTCGAGGATCAGCAAACGAATCCGTGGCGAACCACGGAGCCTCCATATATGGTATATTTATAAGGCAATTTCCAAAGAATGGTGTTACGTCGCGTGACGTCACCGCTCCGTCTCTAGTTGAGAGTGGTCGCCAGATGTCGACGCTCCTAACTTGAAGAAACAATCAACCCAAGGAGGTGTCATAAAACTATATACTGGCAATTAGGACCACTGGACCCGTATGTGTCATCGGGTCTAAAAAAGGCCCTTAAAACACTTCCTTGGGTTCATTGTTCGTTCCAGAAAAGCACGGAGAAAGCGAGTATTTTCTCACGCTCAAGGCCACTTACGATTTACGTTTAGGAGGAGACTTCCTCCTCCTATCTCCGAATATGAGTCGTGCTTAAACCAATCAAATCTTCTAATTTCAATCCCTCTTGGTCTAACGATCAGTACAATTCACGAATCCGCTTTACCTGTGCTCAAGACACACTCCATACGAACTTTCCTCCGTATGAACACGGAGACGGAAAGTTAGGTCGAACCAAAGTCTCTTCTACATACTCGTCTAAATCGACTCGTCAATGACTCGCCGGAGTCGAGTCTAAGTCAAATCGTCTGCTACACAACAGTCCAAGTCAAGTCGACTCAAAGTCTCTCCTACATACAAGTCTAAACCGCCGGAGTCGAATCCAATAAGTCAAATCTTCTACAGCAGCCTGAGTCTGCTCATCCACGGCATACGGTCGCCCAGAACCTCATTCAAATTAACTACGAATACTTGTACCTTCTGTGAGAAAAGCTGTTGCTCAATAAAATAGTATATTAACTGTTACCACAGTGATATACTCAATCGAACTACCCCTATCTTCCTAACCGACATAGGGGATCGGCTAACTTCGCGGCGTCGATCATCACATCGTAACGGGAATTTACGCCTCCCGTTGGCGCGACTCCTCGCGAACGCGTCTCCCTACGAAACGGCCGAACAAATAGTATTCCGAAGAAAAAGTACTTTTCCCTATTGCAATTTCTATTAAATGTCTTAATTGTTTATTAATATCTAGATTATGGAGAATTCACTATAATCGGAAGTAACGATGTACCTTGCCTGTGACATCCTACAGGAAACGTACAATATTTCACTTAATAATTTGTTGATATAAACAATCGTTAACAGATGGCGAAAAACTTTGGGGTAATCATGTATTTCAATAGTATTTAGATTTTCAATAGTATCCTTGCATTTTTTACAGAGATATCCAGATTTGAAAAAAATCAGCAATTTTCATTAAAATACAAATTCGATTTAATTAATTAATACAAATTACTTACAATTTGAAGCTCAACCAGTGATGCTATCTATAGGTTATTAAAGTTATTTAATTAGCTATAACCTTTATACTAAACATTTTTGTTGAGTTAGATCTCAGGTTGGTATGATCAGTAGTTTCTGCATCCAGGGTTGGTGCAAATGCTTATGCATTCTTTTGTTTTACCCCGTGCGCCACGTTCTTTCTTTTTCTTTGTGTATCCGGTGGTGTATGGACGTTCAAGAAGACGAAATACAGAGTGTATAAAATAATCTGAGTAAATCATTTAAGTATTCAACCCAAAACTTATATAATAACAATTTTCCTCCATGTTTGCTTAGTTGCAATATATTTACATACACACCTACAGTGGAGAAAGAGACTGATTTGTACGATTATACCACTCCTAATTGTTTATTGGTTGAAATACTTTGTTACCTCGGACAGATCCTCATTTCTTATCATAATAAGGACCCAGTTCTGATGAAGCCGTCATCGTAAACGGATCTGCGATAGAGCGAGTTACGTGCATATTGTATGACAGTAAACATAAACATAAGCGAAACCAAACATCAGCCGGTTAAACCGATTATTCGGGTTCACCAACACGGGTGATTTAAATTATCAGCTATAAATGAAATCTCAACATAATCTACGACCAATCTACCCTATGGAATTAGAGGAAAGCAGCAGCTCTTCGGAAACAGACACAGCTATAGGAAAGCAAGAGGCCCAATGGGAAAAAAACAAAAAGGATAATAAAAGAAGATTATCCAATAAATCTACTAGCTCAAATAACAGAACAGGAAAGAAAACCAAATGGTTAGAAGATCTTACACCAGCAGAAAAATCCAGCAGGTATGAAATATTAAACCGTAATTGTGATCCATCAACGGCAACAAAAATAATAAAATCACCACCGATATTTATCGATGCCCAACTAATAAATCCATTAATGGAATTGTTCTACTAATTACTGGATAAAAAATCATATACCATCAAAGTATTAAAAAATGATCAAACTAAAATACAAAGTATTAACTCAGAGAATCATAAAAAATTGATAGCTGTTTTAAGGAAAAATGATACTAACTATTACACTTTTCAACCAAAAGGCAATAAAAAATACACAGTGGTCATGAAAGGACTCCACCTCAAACTGAATACAGAAAAAATAAAATTTGATCACGAAAAGAAAGGGTATCAGACACTGAATATAATAAACTTAACAAAAAGTTGAACTTCCATCCTCTTACCAATGTTTTTAGTCGAATTTGCTCCAACACCTAACAACAAACAAATATATAATCACAACCTAATATATAACACTAATATATATAATATATAACAAAATTATATAGTAATGCTATAATTACTATTTTATGAACCACCGTGGGTAAAAGATTTTTAGAAATTTCAGAGAAACAATAGTAGAAAAACTTCGAGAACTGCTATGAATAAAGATATTTTAAATAAATTATTACTTATTTCGGATCCGTATATGTCTACAATAAGAATAAAATCAAATTATAAAAAGACTAAGCCACTGGACCCGGATGCTGCGGAGCTCATAATTACTTAATTACAAAGGGAAAGTCATCGTTACCAATCATAGGTCCGTAACTGTCACTTAAAGAAAAAGATGGTAAGATGGTTAACTGACATATATTTTTATAGATAATACAGCAAGCATTGCTTCCAATATAGTAGCTTTCTGAGGAAACTCAAGGGTTTCCCGTGTTAATGCGTTCACCGACTCTTGCCTTAGGTGATTCAAGATGACCACCAGACTATTTTCTTCCATCATTGTATACATAATGTAAATGTGCTGGTACTTCTCTAAAAACCTGGAAAATATCTCAGCCTACCGCAATTGTATGGGCTGATCTCACTATTGCCAATTGTATAAAAAATAGTCAAGAAGGTAATATACACAAAAATGAGTAGTATTGTCAACAGAAAGGGACTAACACCAAGCCGTCAATTTAGATTCTGAGAAAAACACAACACTATTGAACAAACCTATCACGTGGTCGAACAAATACTACGAGCACTAGAAAAAAAGAAATATTGTTCCGTACTCTTCATAGATGTTGAAAAAGCCTTCGACAGGTTACAGCATCAGAAACTACTGGAAAAACTACAACTCGTTTTATTCACCTCACTATATCTCCTAATATCATCTTACATAAACAACAGATACTTCTATGTGAAAATTGAAGGCAACACATTTGACATCCGCCCCATTGAAGCAAGTGTACCATAAGGAAGCGTACTTGCCTCTTTACTATATATCATTTATATAACCTATAATCCCTAACCACCCTAACCACCAAAATACTCAAATCTTAACATTCGCAAGCGACACAGCAATAATTTTTATACACAAAAATATCGAAACAGGCACCAACAATCTGCAGAATCACACCACAAACCGTCTAGAATCTAATAAAGTCAAAATAAATGTTAGGAAATGTCAACGTATCATCATTACACTGCAGAAAATAGGTAGCCTGAAGTTAAATCGTAACATTGTAACACCACAAACAAATTGAACAAAGTATCTGGAACTTCGCATGGACAACAAACTCAACACATCAAGCAAAAAATAAGACATATCAAACTAGTTACAAGATCAATGAACTGGCTCATATGCAGAAGATCCAAGCTCGGCAGAAATAATAAAATGCTAAATTATGCTACTAAACTAAACTAAAATAACAAAAAAACAAAAAAAAAAATAGCCCTTACAGTCGCGAAGTTTTCAATGGATCTGGTTTTGCCGCACATCACATCACCAAAAGTTGTAATCGTGTGATCAACTCCCTTTTATTCGATTAGCATTATCAGGATTTCGATCAACCATATTCCTCATCGATAGAGGTAGCGAAATTTCTATTATCAAAGAAAAACAAATTGTAAATAAAAATATTCACAAGGAAGCACCGATAAGACTTAGTGTTACAGTTATGAGATTACGGATACTTTGTAGTCATTTTTATTTGACGATAAATGCAATAGATTCCAAATAATAGACAACACATCTTCAATATCCCAAGATGGGATACTAGGCGTGGATTGTTTATTTGATAACGATTTTTCTTTTTCAAACATTACAACGTTCAAAGCGTACATCATTCAAAATCGACAACATTATTAAATGTGGCAATTCTGATAATAATTGTACAAAAGGAAAGTACTTGCAAATTTCATAACGGGAATTGCTGCAATCACAAAACTCGATTCAAACGTCTAGTCTATATTTTCCGACTTCCTTAAAAATCAAATCGAATCCATAGAAAATTTTGAAGGAAAGTTAGTTTTACACGTAAAGACCGATAGTAAAATATGTAAAAGAAGAGTCAAATTATTGGAAGAAAACGTTAGAACTAAACGAATTAGTAAAGAAAAAATTTTCCCGTTCTTGAAAATTCGAAGAAGTCAAGCAATTATGCAGATGATAAAAGAAATTTATAAAAAAACTTTGTTAAAATTGTAAAACCATTTAATCAATTTTTAGGACAAGACAAAGAGGATTAACGAACAACAGATAGCTTTCAAAACTGCGAGACGCATTAACGACTTAGCCCGTCCTTCAATACCCTAATTGGGTTCGAAGAACAGAAGACGCTAACAACCATGTACATGATACAAAATACAGGGAAAAGATAAATCGATCGCGTATATCTCGCTGACACTGAACCATACGACGAGACGATATACAACAACAGAAAAACAATGATTACCAATTGTGATACAGCAACAGTGAATAATCTAGACCTGGAATGGAAAGGATGAGAAATACCCACAGTGCGAGGAAGAGATTTGAACATTTGAATTGTATTATAGATGTCCTAAAATGTTGCTCAAAATGGTCTTGGTGGGTATTATATTATAATCTGATGAAAAATGATTTTGGAGGACGACAGAGGCCAATATAAATTGTCTGAGAGAATATGCCATTAAGAGTAATGGACTAGAAACGAGCAAGATGTGGTCGGTTGTGATTGTGAGGAGGCTTATAAACAAATTTAAGAGAATAAAGGCCGACACGGTGGCCATTTCGGATTTAATCCCTAAAGCCCACTTCTGAAAGAAGGAGCGGTGCACAAACTTCTACCAAACTGTGCAACCTACTTATAATGAGGCAGACCTAAGCAGCTCAATGGAAGATGAACAGAATTACACTCATCCCCAAGCCGGAGAAAAACGCGCTTACGGTTAAGAACTGCCGGCCAATAACTATAGGTTCTTTCCTGGGAAGGTTATTCTTGGCAATGATTGCAAAAAAAAACTTGGATATAAAGTAATACAAATAAATGACAGAATTAATGACGATTCTGAGTAGTATCTTCAAAACAATTGTTAAGAACCAAAAACTAACAGAAGTTCTAATTTAAGAATTTTTTGGTAGTATGTCACATGCCAAAGTTTTTTTCCTCATTTCTTATGTTTCGGTCGATTAGCTCGCCGCACTTGTTTCTCTAACATCTAAAAGTGTAAGACCTCGTTCGGTAGTTTTCGACACTGTCGATGCCCGCGCTCCGATTAGTTTGGCAAAGCTCAGTTAAAGTTCATCGACAGGTCATCAACTTATCAGAGCGATAAATTCATCGCTTTGAGGATGAGGAACCTGTCATGCCCTCTACAGCGATTGCGGCGCCAACTTCCGTGGAACTGATAATGAGCTGCGCCACATCGTCGCCGCAGGTTCTGGGAAATTCAGCGAACTCGCCGACATTATTGTCGCCGAAAGGGTTGACTGGCATTTCAACCAGCCGGGCGTTCCGCATTTCGGAGGATTTTGGGAGGTAGTCGTCAAATCGGTAAAACACCATCTCCATCAGGTTCTCGGTTATTTAAAATTTATTTATAATTACAAATAATTCTTTACAGAATTTTTAGTAATTAGGCTGTTGTGTTACAATGTCGTGGGTTTTAAGAGTTTAATGGATGTTTGATTCAATTGAATCTGGTGCTTAAGTCTAGGGGGTAGTGTTTTTTTAGCCTGCGGATCTGGTCCGTCGTGTCAAGTAATTGAGTGACTAGAGGGTTTTGGTGGTTGTTAACTCTTGTGCTGTGTCTATTATTGAATATGGATATTTCTTCTT
>JACXIV010000039.1:48237-58254 GCA_014737475.1 Bombus confusus | reverse complement strand
CATACTTTGTCAAATGCCTGCTGGATGTCTAGGAATACCGCTGTGCAATATTTTTTCTTCTCCAGGTCTTGGATGATTTTGTGGGTTATACGGTGAATTTGTTCTATTGTAGTGTGTTGCTTCCGAAAGCCGAATTGATGATCTGGCAGAGTTTTTGATTCTTCTAGGAGTGGTAGGAGTCGTTTCGTTAGCATCTTCTTGAATAGTTTGGACAGAGAAGGTAGGAGGCTAATTGGGCGATAAGAGCTTGCTTTGTGTAGTGGTTTTCCAGGTTTGGGGATAAGTGTGATCAGCGATAATTTCCAGGATTTAAGAAAGTATTGGAGGCGAAGAATTGCGTTGAAGATGGAAGTGATGAGTGCTATTCCTTTAGTGGGAAGTTCCTTGATGGCCTTGTTGCTTACCAGATCGTAACCTGAAGCTTTTTTGGGATTTAGACGACGGATTAGTTCTATGACTTCCAGTGATGAGAAAGGCTCAATGAGAAGAGACGTCTGGAAGGGAGAGAGCAAGTGTTCAGTTATTTCCTCTGGAGTGGTGAGAGAGAGGGGTTTGAAGACGTGGGTTAGGTGGTTGGCGAACAAGTTGGCTTTTTGCATAGGGGTACGCGCCCATCCTCCTTGCGGACAGCGAATTGGTGGGATTCTTTGCGAGGAGCGGGTGAGTTTCCTGGAAGCCTTCCATAGCGAGTAGTTGGAGTCAGCTGTGGGAGACAGATTGGCAAGATATTTTTGGAAGCACTCGTTATTGTAATTCCTGAGTGTTTTCATGAGTTTCCTTGTGGTGTTGTTTAGCTTACGCTTGTCTTCGGGTGTCCTATGATTCTGCCATGCTCTTCTCAATCGGCGTTTTTCTGCTATTTTCTTGATTATGTGAACGGGGTATTCACATTTGTTGATAGGGATCTTGGTGGGGGTGGAGGAGCGGATGGCGTTAACTATGCTGGAGTTTAGGTATTCCGTGGCTGCTTCTATATCTTCTTTAGTTTTTAGGGGAATTAAGGCAGTTGTTGTAAGGTTGAAGATTTCCATAAAGAGCTGCCAGTTGGTGAGTTGGTTGTGGATGAAGCCGTTAGGTTGGTGTTCTATGAATGTTAAGTTGATTGTTGTTATGACGGGTGAATGGTCAGAGGAGAGTTCCATGGAGGAGTTGATTTGAACATATCTTGGCGAGATGTTTTTGGTTATAAAGAGATCCAGTAGGTCAGGTATTTTGTTAGTGTCAGTGAGCCAATAAGTGGGTTCGTTTGAGCTAAGGTAGGAGTTTATGCTTTTTAGGAGGTTTTTACCTCTGACTGTGGTAAGTCGGCTGCCCCATTGGGTATGTTTAGCGTTATAGTCACCTCCAGCTATGAATCTATTGCCCAAGTTTTCGAGAAAGTTATCGAAATCTTCTTTTGAGATGGTATGTCTAGGAGAACAATAGACTACTGAAGTGGTGATTGGGCCCTGCCAGTCTTCTGTCACTACGTTTGTGGCTTGAAGGTAGTCCTTCTGGAATGATGGAAGCTCGTAATGTTTTATGCTGTAATGCTATTTAATAAAGATTCCGGTGCCCCCATGGGCCTTTCCGCTGGGATGTTGGGTATGGCAGAAGTTATATCCACTTATTTTTATGAAGTTTTTGTCGGTGAAGAGGGTTTCGGATATGAGCATAACGTCGATTTGTTGGTGTTTTAAGAAGAGCTCTAGCTCAAGTTTGTGCTGAGCTAGACCGTTGACGTTCCAAACAGCTATGCGTGTCTGTTTTATTTTGCGTCGGTGCTTATTAGTTTGTTCACGAGGAGTGTGAGCAGCGACAGCAGATTATTGAATTGCTCGGATTGTTGTTCGATGAGTTTTTCTATCCTGTCGAGGTTGTTCGTGTTTTGTGGACTGGGTACAGTATTTTGTGGGTGTTCGTTGTGAATTGTCGGTCTGTTTTGGTTGCCTTAAACTACCTGTGCGTAGGAGATTGAAGGTGTAGTGAGTTTTGGCGGGCTGGGTAAGTAGTTGCTGGGGGCTTTAACTCTGGGATTGGGGTATTTGTTTGTGTACAGGATCTTATAGGTTGAGCAACCTTTGTAGTTCGCGGGATGTTCTCCTTGTTAGTGGATGCACTTCGCACGATTGTCTGAGATTTGGTGCATTGGTCTGTGGGATGAAGTCCTGCGCATTTAACACAGCGGTAGTTATGATTGCAGTATTTTTGCGTCTGCCCGTACCTTTGGCACCTTTTAGACTGTACTATCTCTTTTTTTGCGAAAGGTGGTTCGAACTTAACTACAGAATTCATAAGACGATTGATTTTGTAGATTTCTTTGTTGTTTGGTTTTTGTTTTAGGTCTATGAAGAATAGGGATAGTGGGCTTGTTGTGAATCTGTGTCTTATGTTAATGATGTTGGTGACTTCGTGGTTATGAGTTTGGAGTTCAAGTTTCAGTTCTTCCAGATTGGCAGAGTGGTGGATGTTGCGTAGGACCACACGAAAGGGTCTTTCTTGTTTTAGTTGGTAAGTGTGGAAGTTGGCGTTCAGGGATTTGAGCGTCTTTGTTAGTTTTAATTTTAAGTTGGTAGTCTTCTTTTTTAATGTATTTCTCGATTGATTTGATCATGGTCTGGATGTCTATTACGTTGTCGATGAAGATTGGCGGGGAGGGGGGGGAGGTACTTTTTTCGTTTGTTGGTTAGATGGATTTTCTGATGCGTCAATAGAATCGTGTGTGGATGCTAGAATTTCGAATCTATTGTAGGTGGTGACGTGGTTTGTTGGAGACGTGTTCTGATTTGCGTTTGTACTTTTGAGATTTGTATCTAGTTTTCGTTTTTTGCTGTTGTTTGCGTGATTATCTATGTGGAGCAGGTTGTCCATTTGCCATGGTGGAGGTATACGGGCCATCTTCGAGCTAGTTAATTCAGTTGAAGAAACTAGTCGAGAGGCTGAATTTGGAGAATGGAAGTGTCTGGCTATCCTCGTGAAGTTTTAGAAAACTCTGCGTTGCTCTTGGGTCGGTTCACTTTCGAGAGGAGGTCGTCTCTTGTTGAAAAACTACACTGGGCACTGCACACACGTCTGCACGCGTCGACTGTCGACGACAAACTGAAGAGAGAAAGTGCAAGCAATTTCACGGGCAATACACGGCCAGGCACTCAGGTTCTTGGTGAGCGTAAATTCTTTTACGAGGAAATGGTTACTTTCCTCGCACGCGCAGAGGCTTGTTTAATTTGCGACCTTTCGAACCAATGAACGATGACAACTTTTGCAACAAATGTTATAGCATTTTCTGAAAACCGCGACTGCTTACCTACCTAAACTCTCTACATATTGTTAATAAATGACAACAACGCCCACCAGCGCCAGTTCCGGGTGACCTTTGCATCTTGAAGAATGACTTGTCGCCACCCATATGATGGCCTCTCGTCCGAGTCGAACAGGTGCATCCCCGATACAATTAATCTGGACGCGAATAAAGAAGGCAATTCTAGGCAAGAAAATAGTTCATCGCTTTTGCCGCTTGAGAGGATGGGGGAAAGATCATCTTGCAGTGTTTGTGATATTTGCAATGGCTTCGCAGAATACTCTCTTCCGAGGGAGGCCGTGTAATATGACAGAACTCATATACTTAATAATCTTACTGAATAAACTTTGATATGTATATATGGTATGATGTTTATAGGTTGTTAAGAAACCTTCTATGCATATATTTAAATCGTCAATTTTTATGTGTGTATGAAAAAAACTTTCCATGTATATATTGAAGTCACTAAGCTGAACGTGAAATGAAAGAAAAACATTTCCTGTATATACTAAAACCATTAAGATTTATGTATGTATTAAAAAACATATATGGGTATATATTAAAACGACCAAATTTCATGTGTGTAATTAAAAAAAATTCTATATATACAAGATGTTTCTTTATTCTCTAGTGGATGTAACTCGACATTCCCTATAAAAAGGTGTTAATCTATGTATTATATGTAGCAAAGTTATTAGTTTTGGAGATATTTTCACTTTAATTTCACAAATCTAATGCATGATACAATTAATGCATAATACAAGAGGAGTACATTTTTGGCTAAGATAAATTCTTTTTGCATTATTATTTCTCGAAGTATGAATTAAATTAAATTTGATATATATGTCGGAGATGAAAGGACATCGGGCCCCTCTTGAAATCCTTAGGCAAAATCCGCGACAAAGAGCTTGGGCTCGAGGCGACAGTTAGACGCCGAGCGTAGCCGCGGTCACGGGACGAACGCTTTGTCTAACAGAGACCCTATTCTTCGGGCACGATGATTACCAGATGTCGATGCATCACTATACTATGTATGCAGATAGCTTGAGGACCCGCTATAAATCATAGGATTTGGTTACCGAGGCCTTCAAACGAACAAACAAGTCCTTTTCTCTTACCTTTGACGGAAAGATGCCGGGGATCGTCTTTCCTCACGAGAGACACCTCCTGCCAGCAACTTTCTCTCAAGAACGGTTAGTATCTTTCTCGGACCACCAATACAGAAATTAGCCAATTAACAGCAATGCCCATTTCCCTCACTTTCGGAATGGGGGTTGTCCTCGACGAATCCGATGATCTCGTGCCCTTAGACACACCCCATCATAGTTTTCTTCTGCGGCATCACTGCGACGGAAAGGACATTCTCTCGTGCGACCTGATTGGATTAATATTCTATGAATTATTGCACAATACTTATATTGTATCACTGGTAAAGAGTAATGAATTTTTTAACTGTATTCAAGCAGTATTTAAAAAAAAAACTGGACATCTATGTTATATCCGCTAGAAATAGTAAATAAGAATAAAATAGAATTTCTTGATTAAATCCGTATTCATTTTAGTTATGCGTGCAGAAATATTATAGCTTTCGAAAAATCGACGGGCATTATTGCCATCATTTCAATTTCCATAATTTGTTTTTGTTTTGTCGTTGTAATTTAAACTCGACCTAAATTTTGTTTTTCATCTCATTGACTTGTTTTTCGTTTTCTCTACTTCTAGCTATTATTGTAATATTTATTATTGTATAAATATATTGTTGTATATTATATATTGTTTATTATATTGTAATAATTATTATCGTATATGTATTGCTTAATACGTAATTTGTATATGATAGGATACATGTTTTGTGATATAGACAAGCATGGAGGGATGATAATCCAAGTTTTAAATTATTTTCGTGATTAGGTTGAGATAATGTCAAAACAATATTATTCAAATATTTTTCAATAAAATTGCATACATAACATTTTTGTGTAAATAAGTTTCCAGTTATATTAATTTCATTTTGTACAGTATTCCTTTCCCTTATTTAGATTTTCGGTTAGCATTCTTTTAATTCGATCATTCAAAGATAAGAACTCTTTTAGTACTAAATCTACCACTGATGGTTTTTCAAAGTGATCGTTTACAAATTTCTACAAAAATTTAACCATATTTAAACGTTATCATATCGCTTCCTAACCTATAACTTTTCATAAAACATGTACACAATATCTTCTTCGGTATTTACATCTAGTCTGCTTTTTTTTCTAAAAAATATTTGTAGTCTGACATGCCTACCGCGGGCGGTCAATTCAACCGGTCGATAAAATATTTTATTTACTACTCTTAAAATAAATACAATCACTACAAAGAAAAAGCTATCTCAAGGTCAGGTGATAAACAAAATCAGGAATAACAAATAATAACAACTATTAAGCCCGTAATTTTGTCATAAACCATAATCCATTCCTCGATCAAAATGGGTACGAATTGTCAAAACATATCAACTCAGGCCCATAATGATCCTAAAGAACTGCCATAAAATTTAGCAATTTTTGCGGTCAATTTAAAAGTCGAGAAGTTTTTTACGGTTATTGCTCATTCCGATAAAACACGGAAAAAGCGGGTTTTTTTCCATGTTCAACGGTCTGTGGCGGATCAGCAGCCTACGGTCACCAACGGTCGAGGGAAACAACCATGGCGGCATACCTCCCTGACGATCTGGCTGTATCGCCAATACCAGAGTGCCACAACGACGACTACATTCTCGCCAGCGGTTGAACACGCGCACACAGTCAATATATACCGCAATTAGCTAGCCGGCTTGTGCGTCTAAGGCAGGGACTACCTGGCATAACCTTACTGTTTGAGTCCGCAGCTAGTCCCGGGATGAAACGTAAATTTCTTCGAGATCGGAAACCGAAAATGTAAGGGATAAAATCCATCTTCGATTTCTCTACAGGTCAATGCTTACCCACGGGCAAAATCGTTGGTGGAGAAAAAACGGGCCTTTACCCATCAATATTTTCGTATAACTATTGCTATCACAGACCATATTCTTACTTGCTTTTATCGTCCTTTCGATCAGAATACATCTTAGTTTCTTGTCAATCAGTCGACATCTAAACTTGTTATCTCTAAAACTCAGACAGAAAGCATCTCAGAGCGTTCACAGGATGTGAAAGGAACGTTAACGACAGATAATTTTTTATGAGTTTATTACTCACCACAAAACTACTTGCAAAAAAAAGGTACAACCATTGGAACACGCCGTGAAAATAAACGGGAATTGCCAAAGATAGCCATAGATCGAAAATACGAAATGACTCTCTATTTTTAAGAAAACTTTATATTTCAAATCAAATTTCTTTCACAGTGTATAAATACAAACCAACAAAAAAGGTGTTTGTGCTAAGTTCCATGCATAAAGCAATAGAAATTGAAAAAAGCAACAGACGGGAAGCGATTAGATTTTGTAATGATACAAAATTTGCTGTAGACGTAAATGTCAAGGAAACACAGCCTGAAGCCAAATCTTGTAGGTGACCTCTCCTGGTATTTTCCAATATTTTGGACCTAGCTGAAATAAATGCCTGGATTGTGTATAAAGAAGCAGGTGAAAATATTGCAAGACAGGAATGTTTATTCCAATTAAATGCAACGCAAAAGATTAAATTAACAAACAACTAGTTCACTCATAAAAAAATAACAAAAGGTTAACGAACAATAAGTTAGACGCAATTAAATAATTCTGTGTTTAGTGTTTATGACAGTGCAGGACCGTCAAAAGTTTCTTGAATATGGAGTACGTGTGGGTTTCTTTCATTGCAAAATAGATAAGACAGCCTCTATTAGCCCCCACGCAACTACACGCAAGTACGCATCACGCACGCTTTTTCAATAAAAAACGAAACCTAATTTTGAAGACCGGCGAGCCGAGGAAAGCGCCGCGCGTCGGCTAGAAAGGTCTGTAATCAATCACCAATCGAACAGCCGAAAAAACGGCCATGTTGCAAGACATGGCCGCCGATCGCGAGAAGAAGGAAAAGCGGCCATCTTGAAGACAAGACGTGTCTGGCCGTCTTGGCACGAGGTGCAAAGTGATTCGCAATAACGATTTTCTTTTGGTTTTTTCGGCTATATTCTTTTGTAATTAAAGTGGATTTTTGTTTGAACCCTCAGCAAGGGTCGGATATTGCGTTTTGCGGAGTGATTATTCCCGGACAGGACGCGAACGCGGAACCACGTGTATGGTGGAGTAAATTTGGCTTCCTTGGCTACTTCTTGGGGCTTTGCTGGGTGTGAGTAAGTAAATTATGTGAATTGTGTTTGCAACTTCCTGTGAATCTTGTTAGTTTAATCAAAAATGCCAGTGTGTACATTACGCGGAACTCTTTCCAATTTTCGATTAAAGTCAATAGCTTGCATTTCTCTTCGATTCCTTGGTGGTTTGTGATTGCGAATTTTGTGTCTTTTTTTTGTTAAGTTTACTCAAACTGAGCTTGAAAGTCAATTTTCTTGCACTCACACCAAAATTTGCTCTGGTTGACTAGTCAGAACAACGAAAAAAATCGGAAGAGTGAGAAATCCGGACGAATGACTGCAAACTTTTTTGAAAATTTATTTGCAGCGTTTTGATCATTTGATCGTGCTGATCATTTTCCACCACAAACACTTAAATAAGGCACACCGTGTCGCTTTTTCCAACGTGAAAGTCAACCAACCTTCGCTTGTCAAGAATTCTCCGTCGCTGAAATTTTGTGCGACTGGATTGCCTTCTCTTCCAAAATTGGCCTACCAAGAGCTGTTCCTCTTCGTAGTTCCTACACGAGCCTTATCCACAACGTATCGTCCATTATTTCATTTTTACACTTTTTCATTGAGCATATGTTCGAAAGAATTTTTTCTGATTCCATTTTTACGGTAAAGTCATAGAGCTTTAAATTTCTCCGGTTTCTCCGCCATTCATTCAATGTACACTTTCTGATATTCAAATCATTATATGTTAGATTTGCATGTTCACCATTATCCAAACATTCTAATGCTTTTAATTTTATTGCAAATCAACATATTTCGCTTACGCTTACTACACGACATGTAGTGTAGTGTATCATTTCACGTTAAGGAAATAAATATATAAGCAAACAAAATTGCAGAAGTAACGTTTAGAATTCTTTTGAGATCACTTAAAAAACGATGCGACCGAATGCTTGATAGGCCTGATTGACTGAGGAACGATCAGGTTGCTGTGCAACGATTGTCGATTCTTTTATAGAAATTTGCACAAGAGTAAGGAAAGAAACACAACCTATTTCCTCGTACGCATTGTTTCCAATGTTATCATACCATGGATGAAAATATGAAACATATGTAATATATACATTGTATGTATCAGTTTTTTATAACACAGATATACTGAATGCAGTACTCAAAAATATAGTATGAATAGAAAATAAAATTAGTAAGAGAAAGATGACTTAAGCAATAGGAAAAGTGACAAAAAGTAAATTTAGTCTGTGCTGCCAGTTTTCGGCTTCATTTGCGTCTTTGTTTGCGTCTTTGTTTGCCTTTGGAATCAACATCTTTCTATTTTCTCTCCATTTAGTGGGAAAATGGGAACTATGGCACAAGATATTGAATATTATCGCCATTATTGTGGGCAGGCCAGGTATTATTAGGAGATGTTTCTTCTGCAGGCCATCTGGCCCTGCGCCTGTTTTATTCTTTAGCTTCTCTATTTTCCCACTGCTTTCGTAGGCTGTTATTGGCGGAAAAGTTTCTTCGATTTGGAATCCTGGAGTTTTTCTTCCTGACGTTATAAGGTTGGGAGGTCCGGCTGTGGCCCATAGATCTTTATAAAGCTTCATGCTTCTGGTGGCTGTCTGGCTGGTTCCAAGGATACTAAGTCATTAATAGTGACGTCCGTTAGTTTCCTAGGACACTCTTTATATATTTCCTGGCAATGCGCGTATTCGATTTCGAATTATTGTCTTCATTGTAGTTATTTAATAGTGTTCCATATAGGGATATGCTAATAAAAACCTCTATTTTAGTGATTAATGCTCCCTTATTATTATTGTATTCGGCTCATATTGATTTCAACAGGTCATAAATGCCACGAATTTGAGGGGAGGGGTACCTCTGTTGGATTTTCAATTTCTGTCCATAAGCTGAGCCTTCACTCATGGAAATACTCTTCATTATTCTCTTTGGTATTAATATGCGTTAGTGCGTGGTTCGGATTATCGAATATTAACCTCCCATCTATTTCTTGGATTCCCTCCTGAAAACATTTCTCAGTTATTACTCTCAATACTTTTCTTTTGTGTCTTATTTGGTCTGCTGTATTATTTATTGAATGTTTACTGCTTTCCAAATTGGGATATTTGTAACTTTTGTATTTTTGATCTAGTTGCTTCAGGATAGCAACCTCTTCTTCGGACCACACTCTCTCGCGTTGTCCCTGGCTTGAAGTTTTTTTTTTTTAATTTATTTATTTTAAATTACAATCAATTCTTTACAGAATTTAAGTTCAATTCTTTACAGTAATTCAGCTGTTGTGTTACAATGTCGTGGGTTTTAAGAGTTTAATGGATGTTTGATTCAATTGAATCTGGTGCTTAAGTCTAGGGGGTAGTGTTTTTTTAGCCTGCGGATCTGGTCCGTCGTGTCAAGTAATTGAGTGACTAGAGGGTTTTGGTGGTTGTTAACTCTTGTGCTGTGTCTATTATTGAATATGGATATTTCTTCTT
>JACXIV010000039.1:0-46909 GCA_014737475.1 Bombus confusus | reverse complement strand
ATTGGGCCCTGCCTGTCTTCTATCACTACGTTTGTGGCTTGGAGGTGGTCCTTCTGGTATGATGGAAGTTCGTAGTGTTTTATGCTGGTTTTTATAAAGATTCCGGTGCCGCCATGGGCCTTTCCGCTGGGATGCTGGGTGTGGTAGAAGTTATATCCACTTATTTTTATGAAGTTTTTGTCGATGAAGTGGGTTTCGGATATGAGCATAACGTCGATTTGTTGGTGTTTTAAGAAGAGCTCTAGCTCAAGTTTGTGCTGAGCTAGACCGTTGACGTTCCAAACAGCTATGCGTGTCTGTTTTATTTTGCGTCGGGGCTTATTAGTTTGTTCACGAGGAGTGTGAGCAGTGACAGCAGATTTTTGAATTGCTCAGATTGTTGTTCGATTAATTTTTCTATCCTGTCGAGGTTGTTCGTGTTTTGTGGACTGGGTACAGTATTTTGTGGGTGTTCGTTGTGAATTGTCGGTCTATTTTGGTTGCCTTGAACTACCTGTGCGTAGGAGATTGAAGGTGTAGTGAGTCTTTGCGGGCTGGGTAAGTAGTTTCTGGGGGCTTTAACTCTGGGATTGGGGTATTTGTTTGTGTACAGGATCTTGTAGGCTGAGCAACCTTTGTAGTTCGCGGGATGTTCTCCTTGTTAGTGGATGCACTTCGCACGATTGTCTGGGATTTGGTGCATTGGTCTGTGGGATGAAGTCCTGCGCATTTAACACAGCGGTAGTTATGATTGCAGTATTTTTGCGTCTGCCCGTACCTTTGGCACCTTTTAGACTGTACTATCTCTTTTTTTGCGAAAGGTGGTTCGAACTTAACTACAGAATTCATAAGACGATTGATTTTGTAGATTTCTTTGTTGTTTGGTTTTTGTTTTAGATTTATGAAGAATAGGGATAGTGGGCTTTTTGTGATTCTGTGTCTTATGTTGATGATGTTGGTGGCTTCGTGGTTATGAATTTCAAGTTCAAGTTTCAGTTCTTCCAGGTTGGCAGAGTGGTGAATGTTGCGTAGTACCACACGAAAAGATCTTTCTTGTTTTAGTTGGTATGTGTGGAAGTTGGCTTTCAGGGATTTGAGCGACTTTGTTAGTTTTCTGTATGACTCCGGGTTAGTCGGCAGGATTTTACCCTGATTGTTTTTAATTTTGAGTTGGTAGTCTTCTTTTTTAATGTCTTTCTCGATTGATTTGATCATGGTTTGGATGTCTATTACGTTGTCGATAAAGATTGGTGGAGGAGGAGGTACTTTTTGCGTTTGTTGGTTAGCTGGATTTTCTGTTGCGTCAATAGAATCATGTGTGGATGCTAGAATTTCGAATCTATTGTAGGTGGTGACGTGGTTTGTTGGAGACGTGTTCTGATTTGCGTTTGTAATTTTGAGATTTGATTTTGAGATTATCTATGTGGAGCAGGTTGTCCATTTGCCATGGTGGAGGTATACGGGCCATCTTCGAGCTAGTTAATTCAGTTGAAGAAACTAGTCGAGAGGCTGAATTTGGAGAATGGAAGTGGCTGGCTATCCTCGAGGAGGTTTAGAAAACTCTGTGTTGCACTTGAGTCAGTTTACTTTCGAGAGGAGGTCGTCTCTTGTTGAAAACTACACTGGGCACCTGACACACGTCTGCACGCGTCGGCTGTCGACAGCGAACTCCTGGCTTGAAGTGTCTGACGTCTTGTTTTCGGACTCTATCTGCCACTTTCTGTTTCCTATGGTTGGGTACGCGTGCCACTCATGTGTTGAAAGACTCCTTTAAGTTTCGAATTTCATGGGGCATGCTTTGCAACAAAAGAACCCACCTCATTTCTCTGACTGGTATGAATAATTTATTAAAATTATCATGAAGCGTTAAAATAAAATTATCGGGCTCTATACCCTTCATTGAATATGTAAAATTTTCGACAGCGCGTTTCGTCTTATTTGTTTGAAATTCATGTAAAACGTACAAATGATCAGAAGCTGAAAACACATTCGATATCTTACTTACCTTGCGTTTCTTTGCCATTCCTCTGTTTGTACTAATCATGTGTAAAAAACTTGTTTTTCCGTTCTTCATAAAAGTATTTTTCATTTATGTTAATCGGTATTATACCATTCTTATTGATCATGTCTAGTAAATATATTCCTCTACGGTTAGTTCTATTACCTCCCCATGCTATTAATTTTGTATTAAAATCTCCCATGATTATCATTTTAGGGTGTGTTACCTTAGATACTTTAATCATAGAATCCAATTCATTAATGTATATGCCGAATTGCTCTATGCTTACGTTGGGTGATCAGTACGCACTTATACAGAACGTATCATTTACACTTATTTCTATTAATCCACTTCTTCTGTCTAGTGTAGTTTCGTCCGGATGTTTCCCTTTGAATAATGTTATCCAAATTGATGCGTTCTCCCTTTTGTCATTGTACCAATATGCCTGCTGTTGATATTGTTCAGAAATACATACCACATCCACTTTAGTTTCACAGGCATATTAGTATATCAACTCCTGTACCAATCTACATCTGTTTAAATTGATTTGTAGTACCTTTATATTCTTCTTCTATAGACCTCATTTATTTTACTTCTGATCGATGGGCACGCTAACGAACCTGTTATATGCCGTAGATTCGTCCTATTTTCTTTTGCGCAGATTGCGCATCAAGGTTCCTTCACAGAATTCATCATTATGTGGTCTCTAGCCACACATTTTCGACATAATTCTTTCCCCGGGCTTATTGCCGAGCATTTTATAAAGTTGTGCCCTAACATATGGCATCTATAGCATCTCACCACATTTGGTAGAACCCTATTTGTCGCTATTGTTAACGCAGTCTTTATTTGAGGTGGATATGAGTGCAAAGATAAAATAGACGATATAAAATTAACAACGTTTATTGAAACTGAAGTCGTTAAAGTCGCTCGTGTATAACAGTTCTCTTATCTGTTCGCTCGGATGTTCGGAAATATACTAATTGCTTATTCGATTGCCGAAGGCGTTTCGGTCGACCATTAGTTAACTGTTGTGTTCGACCTTTGTCTGTTACATTTGATTAGTGTTTATTTCGGTTGTTCGTTTTCTTGTTCGTTTTTCCGTCGTCTGTTGTTATTCAAGACAACGGTTACAAAGGTGTTTATGTCACCACGGATTTTTATAATCGGGTTTTCATGTGGTACAATATTAGCGGGTGCTGTCACTACGGCTTGTCGTGTTCCCCATGGGGACATCCTTAAAGATTTAACTTCTATCCCCTTGTCTTCATTTATCTTAAGTTCCTTTCTTATATCCTCTTTCAATTCCTTCTTAGTGGTAAGAGGATCGATATTTTTCACTTCCAATGTCATCTTATTTAATAAAGGGACAATCTCCATTTCTTAACTGACAGCTGCTTTCAGTCTCTCCGCCACTTCTTTTGCCGGAGATTTATTACTTATTTCTATCAATATATGGCCGGCCCTCATTTTCCTAACGCCAATTGCTTCGTTGATCGCGTTTTTCGCTCCTATTATTTTTCTATATGTGTCATCTAGTCTTTACCTTCTTCGACTTTCACCAAGATTGCTTCGTTTCTTCTACGTATTGTTTGTCTTCTCCTGTCCCTTATTCTATTAATATTCCCGCTTTCGGGGGCGTTTAAAGGTGCCGCCTTATCTGGAACGCTCTTGATCTTCGTCCGCTTGTTTACATCACTGCAACAATCACTGTTTTGTAGTTCTTCACTGTCGATACCCGCCCCGCGTATGTGGGCTGTCTAGGCCTTCTCCTTTGAACTATCTTCCTCCCTTCCAGAGGTGATGTTACCTCCTTCTTTGGTTTCATGTTGCCAATTGTGGCAGGGTCTGTTTGAGTCCCTGAGCTAATAAGTCACTTCTCCCTTATAATTTTCCCCTCCACCTCAGGGTCATCTGTGTGGCTACGGCTATTTTTTGTTGTCTCTCCGTGGTTTCCCTAGATTATTTTGCCAGGCCAGCCTTCAATGCTTCTTAGTTGCTTCGCACTATCGGCGTTTAGTTTCTCTATTGCTGTATCTCTTTTAACTGAGATTTTTACTTTTTTCATAATCCTTACCGCATTTAACATAACAGCTTCCAAAATTTTAACCAAGCCCTTAATATCCATAGGGCTTATTTCCTTATTATCTTCTTCTTCTGAGGAGGAGGATATTTCCTCCACATATTCTTCGGATTTCCCGTTATCGTCCCTCAGTTTTCTAGTAGGGTAACATTTCGTTGATACCTTTGTTGTTAAATATTTCTTATTTCTCTCTGTGTATGGAGTATGCCGTTAGGTCAGCCGGTGTGTCAACATCCCTTTAGCTTTCGATACTAAATTAATAATAAATTAATAAATAATACTTATATAGTCAAAATGAATAAATAAATAAATAATTAATTAATTAAATAAATAATTAAGTTAATAAATAAAATGAATAAGTCAATAAATAATAACAGCCGAATGGCCAGTCACTGAATAAACAATTGTAATAAATACATAAATAGTCAAATAATTAAATAAGTAGTTGAATAAATAAAATAAATAAATAATATTAAATATATAATTTTCATGCATCTAAAGATATGTTGCAGATGTCTATTGAGCTTCTTAATACGTTCATTATTACAGTCCTTATATCACTTGTTTTGAGCCCCAGTTCGTTCAAAATTTTCCTTGTATTTGACGTGATAGCCCCTCCACTTCCCAACACTACTGGCAGATCCTCTCTCTCCTCTAAGCCAAATTTAGTTTTTAATTCGTTTAAACACGCTTGGTATTTGTCGCCTTTCTCTTTCTCTGTTTTTAGGAGATAATCTCTATTCTCGTAGCGGAGGGTTACGTCGACTACGAGAATCCGTTCCTCGTTTCTCACTACGAGGTCCGGTTTGTATAGATTATTTCCCACATTTGCCGTGGGCTCGACAAATACCTCGTTCTTTTGCTTTAGCTTATTGGCGGGGAGGGTCTTTACCTCGTCATGCCTCTTAATCCTGAGGCCCTTCATATGTTGACATAGCCGTAGGATATGTCCTAGGGGTTCAGGCTGGGCATGGCACCTTCTGCACGTCACGTCGATATTTTTGTTGGCTCTTGCCAACGTTGTTTTGGTTCCAAAGGTGTTCGTTCTTATTCTTAAAGTGTCAATGTAATGGGATGGCTTTAGTAGGTTGTACTCCTTCAACCACACGTTGCCAATCTTTTCTTTCGCGAAGTCAGCGATCCTCTGGCCCTGACTTTTTAACTCGACCCACTGCTTTATGTGTTCTCTCTTTAACCTTCTATCGGCCTTTTCAATGTCCTCAGAAGTGGCCTGCCAATATATCCTCAGGAAATTCGCAATTCTTTTCAGTTTATTGTCCATGTCCACACCAATCAAACTCGCCGTCGTCGGGTTCGTCGAATTCTTAATTTTAATCGCGTTCCTTGGGGTACCGAGCTTCACTATATGTTCAAATCTCGATAACTCTAATCCTCCATTAGTTTTTGGAGCGTAAAAGAACTCGGTGATTGTTGATGACACCAGATGCAAAATTGCCTTTACTTCCTGCCTGACCTCGCTATCCAACAGCTTTAGAACACCGTCACTTGGTGGATTGATCAATCCGGAGAACGTCATACCCAGACTCTCCAGGTATTTATGGAGCGTATCCATTTGACACTTTGCCTTCCTCTCATCGTCACCAAGCAGAACAATGTCGTCTGCAAAGGCCAGTACAGAAACTCTATTCCCTTCATTACTGTTAATGCCACCGGTTTTCTTTTCTATTCCTTCCAGAAGCGGCTCTAAACACAAATTAAATAGCAGCGGTGACAGAGGGTCACCCTGCATTACTCGCATGAGAATCCCCACCTCGACTCCTATATTGTTTCCAGTTTTTATTGTTGTTCTAATTCTTTCATACATTTCCATTATAATTTCTATAATATGGGTCGGAATTCCTTGCCAGGCAAGGATATAACAACCAAAACAATTGAGCAAATTAAATACAGAAGGAAAATGACAAAAGAAAAAAATGTAGAACACAGTCTTCAGAAGGCAACCCTGGTGACAGAGGGAGGGTGCGATCCCGTCGATCCATTCATGGAGGATGACGAGAATCGCGAAACAAACCCTATCAGCCATGAGGAATCTTCTAATGAATGGATAAATGAAATTATTAAAGAAATTGAGGTACAAACAGAGGTATCCCCTCAAATGCGAGACTTGTTCGAGTGTATAAATGCCATTTGGGCAGAAAATAAAAATAACGGCGAAGCTCTTATTGTTAAAATAAATGGAATTATATGTACACGTCGTAATGGATATATTGAAGATTATCATAAAGGGAGCGATAGCGAAATTAAAACGCGCGATATTGAGAAAACGAAAAAGGCTGGTGGCAAAAAAGCAGTGAGCAATAGGAAAAGGAGACTAAAATATGCTCGCTGCCAGGAACTATTTAAGGAGTGTCCTAAAAAGCTGGCTGACATTGTCATCAAGAACGACGTATCTCTTCTCGAGCCTGCTACGCAGGCATTAAAACCTATTGAGATTGAAAGGGCTTATAACAATCTATAGGGAGCTGTTGGCCCTCCAAACCAACCTACAACAGAAAGCGACACGGATGGGTGTCTGATAAATGAAATTTTTAACCCGATAGCAGTCGACGAAATAATGGAGAAAATCAAAAAGTTACGAAATAAAGCAGCAGCAGGTCCAGATGGTTTCCAAAAGAAGCACCTGAAAATTCCTGGCCTGCTGATTATTTTAGCTAAGGTCTATAATATGCTTATATACTGCTCCGGATATCCAGAAAAATGGAAGGAGAGCAGAACCACACTCATACCAAAAACCGAAAAAGATCTAACTAAAGTAGAGAACTGGAGACCTATTACTATAGGCCAAGTTCTAGGCCGTATATTTTCGTCGATCATCGAAAGTAGATTGAAGAAAGCCATAAAAAACAGCGTGAGACAAAAGGGTTTTACGGCACAGAACGGTTGCAAGATAAACATCGAAATATTAAATTCTGCCATTAAAACAAGCAAAATTTACAGAGGCGGCGTGTTTACTATTGTGGACATAGCCAAAGCCTTTGATACAATTACCCATAGCATTATTAGTGCCTGTTTAAAGGAAAAAGGGATTCCGACCCCAGAAATTAAGCTCGTAAACGAAATGTACAATAAATGTCATACAACAGTAAATATTGGCAACAAGACTGGGGTCAGAATTGAAATGAAAGGAGGGGTCAAGCAAGGTAATCCGCTCTCTCCGCTTTTATTCAACGCATGCTTGGATACACTATTGGAGGAGATCCAAAATAAAATGGAAGGAGTCAACCTGAACTTAGATAAGAAGGTCTCCATATTAGCCCTTACAGACGGCATAATCCTGCTCGGCAAAGAAGAAAGTGAGGCCCAGGTACAACTCGATTTACTGCACAAGTACCTGGATGCACTAGGTCTCTCAAATCTCCAGGGAAAAATGCTTTGCGTTCCAGGTGGTCCCTAAAAGGGACACCTGGTTCTTAAAGTACCATGAGATTAAATTAGTCAACATGACAATACCCTTTGGCAAGGAAATTATCTCTTAAGCCCTGTAAAAAAATCGAGCTATCAACTAATTATATTTTTCCACGATATTTATATTCTATTATGATAAACCCTCCTTGTGACGGCGCCCTAGAAACCCTGGACAGCGAAATAAGGCAAAAAATTAAAGGGATCTTGCACTTAATGCCGTCAACCGCTACGGGTTTCTTTTATGCGCCTAAGGTAAATGGAGGCCTGGGGTTGCCGAGATTTGATCACATGATTAAATTCGGTACCCTTAAAAGCGCGATAAAATTTATGGACTCCTCTGATCCAGTGGTCAAGCTTGATTGGAAGCGGAGATGACAAAAAACTAAAAAGTATTGCTAATTCTTTAAGGATCAACTGGCCAGCTACTTTGGAGGACATAGAAAAAGCAAAAAAGATATTAAAGAAGGAACATATAAAGCAATGAGCTGATATAATAAGCCTATGTAGGAAATGTCAAGCCCAGCTGGAAATGCTGGGCCGCATCCTAAGCGCGTGTCAGTTTATAAAAAGTTTGCGTATAAAAAGGCATGACGAGGCTAAAGCTATCATCGCTAACAAATTGCAAAGTAAAAATGAGGTATTTGTCGAGTCTACTGTAAAGATTGAAGGTAATCTATTTAAGCCGGATCTCGTAGTCAAAAACGAGGAACGGATTGCCAGGCAAGGAGTTCCGACCCCTATGCTACCGCCCAGTGGAAAGGCTTTGGATATCCATAATTGTGAATACCCCTTCCCCCTTGTTTCTCTTGCTGTAATTTAAGGCAGTATTTAACAGGTCTATATTGATTTTACGTCCACTCTCAGATGTAAAACCTTTCTGCCTTAAATTTTGTACGATACCCCTTCTTATCCTTCCGTCGAGGATAGATGAGAAAATGCGGCCAAGAATGGAGCTTATCGTTATAGGCCGCCAATTCTCGACTTTGCTTACATCCTTATTTGCTTTTGGAATTAACGTAGTCCTATACATATCCTTCCATACTGCCGGGAAATAGGAACTAACACATAAAATATTAAAGAGCTTTGCAATTATTATGGGCAGGCCCGGTAATTGCAGATGTTTCTTTTGAATACCATCGGGTTCTGCCGCTGTTCTATTTTTAATTTTCTTGATTTTCTCATTGATATCCTCGACAGTTATCGGCGGAAAATATTCGCTTAATTGTAACTCCGAGGCTCTACTTCCTGAGATAATGGGATTTGGTAGACCCATCTTGTCCCACAAATTCTCGTAAAACCTCTTCGCCTCCCATGCTTTTCTGGCGGATGCCTGGCTGACTCCAAGTATGCCAGATCGTTGTTGATGATGACGTCGGCCAATTTCTTCGGACATTCTTTGAATATCTCTTGGCAACGTGCGTAGAAGTACCTTGTCTTTCGATTTTATTGCTTTTACTCTTGCCGTCATCCCTCTTATTCTGCTTCTGAGGCTTGTACCTCCTATTTTCTACTTTTTCTATTTTCAAAGCTCGATACAAAAATGTGCTTATAAAATTGCCAATTTTATTTGTTAAGGCTTCCCTTTCGCTTTTGTGTTTGGTCCAGATTTTTAACAATTGGTCGTAAATGTCCTTTATCGAAGAGGGCACCTCGGTTGGATTTTCTATCTCCAATTCGAGGCCTCGTCGCCATTCATGAATACTTTCGGTATCTGTTTCAATAGCATCTATTCGTGCTGACACCAAGACTGGGTCAGTAAGATCGCACCCGCCCTCTGTCTCCTGGGTTCCATCCTGAAGATTCATCCCTTCATTTTGCGCCTTTAATATTTTACGTTTGCTTCTTATTTGATCTATGGTTTTACTAGTTAGTATTTTACTTATTTAGACATTAGGATATTTATAATCTTTAAAGATTAAGTCGAGTTCCTTCAGGAGGGTAACGTCTTCTTCCGACCATAACCTCCTGCTATGGTCCTGACTTGGGGGTTCCGTTCCCCTTCTTTTGATATTTCTTATGGCAGGGTGCGCATGCCGTTCATGCGTCCATTGCCCGCTTTGGGTCTCAAAGCTCATGAGGCGAGCCTCACATTTAAATCGGCCCCTGCCACTTTGCGTAGGGCTGCTACATTTCAGTAAATGGCACCTTGCTCCATGGAGCTTAGGAAAGCAATTTCCGCAATTAAAGCATTCCCATTGAATGGAGGTCTCCATATGATGCTCTTTGAGGTGCTTGTCCAGATTGTTAATTAATGTAGGTTTGGGGTTGTTAATTAATCGATTCACACAGATTCGATTTTTCACCTTATATATTTCTCCGTCTCGTACAACACGTTTTACCACTAAGGAGTCACACAGTCAATTAGCGCGTGGACTTGTAGAGCTTGTAGTAACTAGCGATCATACAAACTTAACATCCCCCAACACAGATCCCCTAACGTTATAAAAGAAGTGGGCTTCCTTCTTCTCACAGATCGGACAAGCAACCTCATTCCCCATCAATAGGACCGTTATTTTGAATTCTAAGTCGAAGTCCGTGGACGTGCCAAGTTCGTTAATTATGGTCCCTTTCGAAGCGGATGAATTCGCCACAGCGCCTTCGGGACCGAGAAGCGCTGCATCCGAGGCTTTATTTATGTTGTTAATCTAATCGTCTTCCAATATAAATAGGTCAACGACCGTTTTGTTAATTCTGTGCGCTCTTTATCTCTTGGATGTAGTCCCCTTATATGTGCATAGTATAGTATTTTGCAACTTGATATTATTCAAGTGTAATTTGTATAATTGTGATTTCCTTCATTTAAACTTAAATTTCATTACTTTTGGTTTTATTTTAAATTATTTTATTTTATTATTATTTTATGTTTATAGATAATGTATATTCTCAATCTATTAATTCATATTTTTACATGCTGTACCATTTTATAACACAATTGCTACTTATTTATTAGCATTAATAAATAACCAATTTTTATTTATTTAATAAGAAATAGAAAAATAACAATTTTTCATCCAATGATACATTTTTTCCTGATATTCGATCGTGATTAATCAAGCCTTTAGACAATGCCAATTTTTTGTAATACTATGATTCTACACATACTGTTACTGCCGTTCATGTTAATTTAATTTTTATAATTACTTCTTGTTTATTAGAAATAAAAAATAATTAAATTTGTATGAAGAAAACAACAGTTGAATATTAATCCTAATTACTCATTATTTATTCGTCCATTTCCAACGTTATTTCAACATCAATTATCTATGGTAGTAAATATCTATTATTTATTTATTATTTTATTATTTATTTATTATTTATTTATTTATTATTTTTTGTAATTAAATCATTTTATTAAGTCGTCTTGTTATTTTATTAAGTCGTCTTGTTATTTTATTAATTAATCTCGCTTTTTCTCTTATAATATACATAAGCATATATCTGGGACACACAAAAAATAAAATAAAAATGCGGCATAAGAAAGAAAAAGATAAATTATTCTTACTTTTCAAATTTATTTAGTAAAAAAACAACTATTACATAAAATACAAACACACTAGTCTAGGCCTATACAGACTCCATACTTCGTTCAATTGGAGGATCTTCAGAGTTAATAACTTTTAGAATGCATGCTGAAGAAGCTTCCTGAGCTTTCTGAGAAAAACCTTTCCATGATGGATTACTTGGTTTGCCTCTTTTTTTCATCATAGATTTACTTGAGAGTAGATAGTGCACCATGAGCATTCCTTTCTACTAATAAAAACCTTTTGGTGCTGGAGTCCATGTTTTCAAACTTTTTAAGGTCCTCACTGGGGTCTACAAAAGCTCTCCTGTTTCTTATCTTGCAGTTCCCTTCCTCTAGAAGCTCCTCAATATCATCCTCATCTACATCTAAATTAAAATTATTTGTCGCTTCAATCACACTCCTGTCGTTTCTCGCAACCTCCACATCCTGGGCAAATCATACGAAGTCATGAACGAACCTTCTGTGTGTGTTTTTCCAGATGGTAATCATACATTCTTTTAACATCATTCCTTCAACATTCGACATCATCCCAAGCCCAAGCAAGATTCTTGATGTAGTCATAAATATTGAAATTCTCCCAGCATCAGTGTCATCTCAGTTGCAAGAATACTCAAGGTAAAGGTCCTCCTCAGGTAGTAGGCTTTGAAAACTGCTGTAACGCCTTGATTCAACGGTTGAATAAAAGAGGTAGTGTTTAGAGGCAGAAACACAAGTTTGATATTTGTATGAAGGTCGCCAATAAAAAAAAAAAAAAAAAAATGACCAGAAGCATTATGAATAATAAGTAAAATCTTGAACGGTATTTCAAATAGTACTTCTCCATTTCGCTAGCATAGCAATTTAACAAATCATCGTGGAAAAGGTGCTGTGTCATCCATGACTTCTTATTTTTCCTATACTTCTCTGGTAATGTACTCTTATCAACATGCTTGAAGGCTCTGGGATTCTCGCTATGCCAAATCAAAAAGGGTTTCAGTTTGTGACTTGTGACATTAACCACAAAGCCAAACTGTTATTTGGCCTTTAAAAGTTTTAAAATCTGGAATTGAGATGGCCTCCTTATAGATGAAGATAGATGAAACGCTCCTTCCAGGCATGCGTTTCCAAAATAGAACAGTTTTACCAATGTTGAAAATTTTCTTTCGTAAAGAATTTCCGTCTAAAATCAGCTTTTCTAGAGTTTCCAAAAATTCTTCAGCTTCCTTTACATTATCACAAATGAACATTACGCACTTTCACAGTATGTAACTGATAACGATTCTTGAATCATTTAAATCACCTAGAGCTAGCAGTAAATTCATAACATCGCAGTCAAGCCCAGAGCACGCGCAAGGCGGTGCGAGTTAGCGGTCGATATTCTTAGTTTAGGTTTTTATTTTATTCAATAATATTTTTGTGAATTTGTTTGATGATTTATTGCGATATTAAAGTATTCGTACGCGCCGTATTTTCTATTCCTTATCTTCTGTAATGCCAATGACAGACGAGATATACAGGTGACCTGATTTAAGTGCCTTACCCTGCATATTAAGAATTTAGAAAATAGTACAAAACATTATGACATTAATCTCTTCTGAGTTAAAACTGAAACATTGCAAAACATTAAACTTATTTGATCTGCAAATTCCGAGAGACCGAAGTAGAAATTGCTCCTCCAGAACTTTTTACGAAAGTAAAAAATCTATTGCCAAATTTACTGCTACGAATGGTATTTTTCAAGCTCTGTACATTTACAAATTTATTTACAAATTTGTAGAATTTACAAATTTATTAAATTTGAAATGTCTGCAAAACCTAAGGAGACATTGCTCCGAATGGCTTCTTCCAAACTATAATTCAGTGTTAAAGAATTGTATGTATACTTTTCACATGTAATAGTATGCATGTGGTCGTTATTGTTTATCATCGCTGCCGAATGCCTGGAATGTTATTTTCAATGTTCGAATGATATACAGACACGTATTACATAGGACCATGCATCCCCATTCCGTCTACGGACCTTAGCAAACCTGGCCCTATCCACATGGCTACTGGGTGGTTATGTAGTGCAGCACTAGTCTTTCTAGTGATAATAAAGTAGCTAAAAGTACGGACATGACAGTTCAGAAACTTAAGTAGAACTCAAAGCGAAATATCTTAACAGATAACCTTAGAGGATTAGGCACGAGAGTTTCGATAAATATTCTCATTCGTCATTCGGCTCGCTTATTCACCATTCATCTCCGCTCTTCAGGACCATGCTATACCATTCTGCTTATTCCTAAAAATCAACTTTGTTTGGACCTTCTCTACCTTTTAAGAATCTCAAACGCCAAAACGTACTCCGAAGGGCAAGGCGACGTTATAGATATATAGAACAGTAGCAATAGTTAGCACATGCTATGCGTGCACCAGTTGCACTGATTTATTCTTTAGTTGTTCGAAACTATAACCATAAGAACTTTGTTGTAGGTGCTAAAGTAACGCACTAGACGAGCTGGGCGTAGAAACGCGGTAAACTGGCTAAAATAATAATATTGCTCACAGTGGCAATTGTTCACAGCGGTAAAGGACTGAATCGACCTCCATAATCATTGTAACATTAAATAAATAAACATCATTTCATCTTCTTTTTGCAATCAAACAGGTCCTTACGGTAGACCAAGAATTTTCTGCATCACGACGCGACACGCGTTATTGTCTGCATATATACGTGAATTCCATTAATTATAAGTGTCCCGCTTTTTGTATGTGTATGCGCGCACGCCGATACTTTTTTGTAATTGATTTTCATGTTGTTACTGAGAATACATAAGTATAAATGTATGTTTGTTGTAAATATTGATTTGGAAATTGCTGTTGTGTTGGTTGATATACTACTTGATCCATGTAGTAAATATCTTCCGAGAAACGTAAAAGCGACTGCTGTCAGCAATGGTCCAGATGGTAGCAGATGGTCTTCTCCTGTAAGCTTCCCCTCTGTTCTCCATTGATCCATCATCCCGTTGCTGAGCCCACTGATTTTCCAGGAGGTTTCCACTGGATGCAGAAGACATTAACGACGTTCCACTGATCATCGGCGACAGCGAAGAGTTGTTCTCGCCCAGGACATTCTGTGATGAATTATTATTCATCCTTATAGTATCCATGATGTTTCCATGATCACGAATAATTTCCGGACTGAGTGTGAATTTAAGACTTTAAGGACGTTTACCAAAGAAAATATTTCACCAGGTTCAGCATACCAAATGCTTTTGAGAATAGACGCAGTGCTCTTTGGCAATTTGTAGTTTGTAAGACTGTTGGCCCCATCGTACCCTACCATTAAAAATAATCGCGATAAAGGTAAAGTGCTGAGGATTTCCCAAACTACAGTTTGTGGCTGACCTTTTGACAACTATCGTCTATGAACTTGTATCATCTGATGTTTGGCACAATTTTGATCGCTCTTTTGTAAATAATGGTGTAAGAGTATGGTAGTGTCATGGATTTTAATGAATAGGCAGATTTAATGTGTAATCTACGATATTTTTTACAAAACGTCGTGCAGTATTATTTACGTCTCCGAATGCCATAATCTTCTTTTTTACAACTTGTTCGAGATAAGCTGATGCTCATGTATCGTTCGATTGGAGGATTGCCGTGCACCCCTCCGCTCTGGTTGACCATTTCGTTCTCTCTGCATTTGAGTAGTAAGCAATAATTCGTACTGAGACACAAATTTGCAAGTTTTCTACATTTTATAATAAATATTTGTTGCCGATTTATATTAATTACTTTATAGCAGAAGCTTGGTATATCTGTTTTATTCAACTTACTTTTTTCTTATGACGTAAAATGGAATACCATTGAGCGCCATTCTCTTTGTACCAAACTTGTTTTGAATTTATCCAATATGAATTCCATGGTGACGTCATTTTTATGAGATATTAAGGGGCGTCCTCACTGAGTCGGCAGTGCCAAACAAGTGTGGTCACGTGCTTCAGCTTTGACCGCATAGTTTGAAAAGACTGTGTCGACTGGCATGTCTAAATATATGAGCTTTTAATGTTTGGGTTATGTAACTGAAACCACTACGCAAGCAATGATTTTAACGAAAAAATGTTTTAAATAAAAGTTAAGTAGTGTCGAGAGGAATATAATTTGGCGAATTAGTTTTTTGTAGACAGTGCATAGAGGATATATGAAGGTGAAGTTTGTTTTTTTAAATCGAGTTGTATATTTTTCCTATTTAAATTTGGAAATATGTTTTCTGTATATGATTATTCGGAACATTCTACATCGAAAAATATTTAGTTTTATCTATAATATCTTTTGATCTACAATGTTCGAAAATCAATAATTTGTGGGACATTGAAAATTAAAAAGTGGTACTATATTGCATACAAAAATATGAAATATTTCGCGAATTGTTAGATTGGTGGCTATTGTTCCTATTGGTTAGGTTTTATAAGAAGCTCAAGAGGTTAGAAATATAGATAATAGACAATACTGTGCAGACAACTTTAATCATTTGTAGCGGTTGCAATATGGAAACAAGGACCAAGCCAAAGAACTAGGTTTATGATGCGAAAGGGATTACGATATTTTAAAAAACCTACGATTCTGGGACCTAGAAACTGCTTATGGTATAGCGGATTTTTAATTTAATTATTTAGCGACATGAGTTACCCTAATCACAATCGACGCACTGTAAACCGTGTTACCAATCCTTCAGGTAATCTGTGAGAATCCGGATTGTGTACAGTTCTCTCTCTCTCTTTCTCTCTCTCTCTCTCTCTCTCTCTCTCTCTCCTTCCCCCATATCGATCTTTTCTCACTCCATCGACTTGGGAAAGCATAGGTTTTCGGAAAAGGACATCCGATTGGAGAAAAAAGAATAATGTTTACATGTCTGTCAACGTACAAGATCGAGTGCGATGAGTTTCGCAAAGTATTGTTTTTGTGGAGTACTGTATTGAGAATTATTATTTAAAAAGTAGTATTACTTTGACAAGTATTGTTTTGAAGAAGTCTATGTGCAAAGAATTGATTTTGAACCGTGTAATCAGGAAATCATCGTACCCTCGCAATACGCACACCATCCTGTCAATTATATTTATTTTAATTGTTTTAAACCAAAAGTTACTAATTTCATCTTACAATAGAGAATTATTTAGGAAAGAATTACTTATTTAGGAAAACTTAAAGAACCCACGCAATACGGACCTAATAGTTTCTCAAATGTGTAATTTGCGTTTCTTTGATGAAGAATAATCAATCAAACTTATTTTCTTATATGTATTTGTTATGTACCGCTTTTTGTTCGTAATTGAACAGATATTGACGGCATCACGCATGCCAAATTAAATTGAGTTGAGCATTATTAGAGAATTGTTTTTTATTTTTGTTCTATTTATATCAGTTGACAATAAACAAGAATTTGAATTTGACAACATAAATAATATTTTATAAATAATATTTTATAAAACATTACAGAATTAACTATAATAATGTGATTTCTCTGGTTGATTTAAAAGAAATGCACGTCAAAAGTATAATTATTGTTATTTCTTACTTTTAATTGGTTTAATTTGAAGTTTTATATTATTACAATTTTCCTATTTTATTATTTAATATTATTTTGTATAGGCTTTGAATTTACATTAATTCAGTTGTAAGTTACTATTTAACGTTTGCTATTTATCATATAATTATTTTACTTTATAGTTTGCATTAGTTATTGTTATATCTTACTTTTGAAAGTTTTATTTAAACTTTATATTAGTTTAATACTTCTTTTAATTTATTTAATATTACTTTGGTTTTGACTTTAATTTTACTTTAATTCAATTGTGGTTTATCATTTAGTATTTATTATTTATCATATAATTATTTTCAATTTATAGTTTGCATTAGTTATTGTTTCCTACATTTGACTGCTTTATTTAATCATTATATTAGTTTAATTTTCTTTTAATTTATTTAATATTATTTTGTGTTGACTTTAATTTTAGTTTAATTCAGTTGTGGATTACCATTTAATATTTATTATTTATTATATAATTATTTTCAATTTACAGCTTTCGTTGATCATGTTTTATTTCTTACTTTTGATTGACTCAATTAGATTGATTTTCCTTTCAGATTGTTTAATATTATTCGCTTGGATTTAAATTTTTAACTTCAAATCACTTGTGAAATACCATTTAATATATATCATTTATTATTAATTATTTACATTTGTGGTTTGTGATAATTATTGTTAATTCTTCCTCTTGATTGGTTTGCTTTTAAACTTTACATTAATTTATGTTGATTTTGACTTATTTAATATTATTTTATTTAAGCTTACTTCGATTCAATTATGAATTATCATTTAGTATTAATTATTATATCATATAATTATTTTATATTTGAGGTTTGTGTTATTTATTGTTATTTCATACTTTTGATTGGTTTAATTTTAGATAATTTCGAGTTTGACTAATTATTTATTAAATTATGTATATAGAATATTAATAATTGTTTAATTTATCTCAATTTCGGGTTTGTAATTGTTACTGTATTATATTATATGCAATGCAAATGATATTTAATAAATAAATAATTGCTAGTAAGCATATAATAATGTTTTGTTAGAAACTAGCTATAAGGTGCTGCGCCTTATTCAATACTCCCTTTAAAGCTGGTGACATTTTATAACGCATCGTGTTTATTTCTTATATCATTATTCAGTACACTATATACAATTAAGCTTAATAACGCAAATATATGGTTGCTTGTTTACTACACGTTCCTCGTTAATCTTTGTTAACCGAGCGTAAGTATCGTGTCGATAAACAGTTAACTAATCTTTCAGTTTGTCACAAGTGTATA
The DNA here is from genome assembly GCA_014737475.1 of Bombus confusus. Lineage (NCBI taxonomy): Eukaryota > Metazoa > Arthropoda > Insecta > Hymenoptera > Apidae > Bombus > Bombus confusus. The sequence goes on along the minus strand of JACXIV010000039.1, from coordinate 29,062 downwards.
ACCTAGTCGTTGTGTACAGGTTAGGTCGTGGTACCTTACCCGAACGACCTTGCACGGCAGCTCCAGCGATGGGGTGCGATGTGATATGGCCGCATACCGTGCCATTAGCGGATGGACAGTGGGCGCGGAGGGTGGGGGCGTGGGGGAGTGTGCTCTGGCAGTTCCCGGGCCCCCTTCGATCGCATCAGGCACGGTCATCGTGGAGGTTTTGATCGGTTGGAGTCCGATACTACCTCGCCGCATTCCCCTAGAAACGGAGAGGCGTCCACGCGGATTTCCTCCACGTAAAAAAAAGGTCGTAGTACCTTTCACTCTGTATTACTGCTCCATACGTCAAGTAATTATATGTGAATGTATATAATTATCTTATAATATACAGGGTGGGGCATTTTAAACAGGTCACCTGAAATTTGTTAATGCGTAATAATCGTAAAATACTTCATCGACTGATTCCACTTTCGCGTTCCAGTTATCTTGTACTAACATGTGGATCTCGTGTTACAGCTGCTACAATATTTATCGGGTTTCCATCATCAGTTGCTCGTTTGGCAAAATTACGTGTTTTATTATCCACAGTTCCAGTTTCTTGGAACTTTTTTATAATGTTTGTAAAGACAGAAAGTGAAGGTCTATTATTACGACCGGGAAATCTTTCAGCATACACACGTACAGCTTCCCTCATAATTCTATGACATTCACCAGAAATAAGAACCATTTCTACTTTCTCTGCTATTGTGTAACGCATTTTAGAAAACTGAACACTTAGACTGAATAAATATTATATTACGAAGTTGTACTCTAGTCGGTAGTTAAATTACCAGTAATGTTTGAGGATACAGATAAACGTACAATGTGATTGAATGTTTGTTTACCTTTGGTGAACCCTGTCACGTAATACACACACGTGATACACAAGTGTTCGAAAAGTACTCTGAAACAATTTATTTTCTATTGCTGTTGACTTTGGGTGACCTTGAATGACCTTCATAATAGGTCATTGTATTCGCCTTGAAACATTATCAGAATGTAAATAAACAAATATACTGTTCCATTCAAAAAACAGAGTTGACCTTCATATCTCCTTGACGCCTCTACCTACAGAAAAATTGGTAATACCAGATTATTAGCCCCCCGATATTAAGTAACTTTGGACTAATGCATTTTCTCCTATCTTCAAAAACAAGCAAGTTATTCAAGTGACCTGTTTAAAATGACCCACCCTGTATATCCCAACACTATTATGTATTAATGAATACCTTCATTATAAATTAATGAATAAATAATTACATGGATGGACGGAACAGCATAAATAAGAGTTATTACGGATAATGTGTATCTTCGCTCGTTAATTAAAATTATCTTTTGTAGATTATGCTCTATTTCCATGCTTTATGGAGAGTTCGTAATATTTCTTATTTGCTTGCCTCGTCTATGAAAGTCGTTATGATGCCACAGAATATTTGGAAATGTTTCCATATATCGTTGTCGGTTGTAACTAAGGTAATTAGATTTTTAACACTTATACTTTCACTAACACGGCTTTCTAGCGCTGTACGTTGGGAAGCCCATCTTGGACACTTGAATAATGCATGTTCTGCACCGTCAGGCTCTTCTTTACAATCCCAACATTGGTTATTGTTATCTTTCTTTAATATCGCTCTATAATTATTAAATATCCCGTGTCCTGTGAGCATTTGCATTGTGTAGTTTTTTTCTACCACGTACATCTTACGTCGTAGCTGTGCTTTAATATGTATCAGCATATTGCCTGTTAATACGCACAACGCAGCGTGTGAGATAATCCTATATGCTGCCGTTGTGCATATTAGTGCAGATTTTTGTGCTTTTGTTAAGATTTTTTTACGTTTTGTTCTTATTAGTGTTTCTGCTCAGACCGGAGAGGCATACAGAACTACAGACTCCCAGACGTTGCAGTATAATCTTCTTATTATGTTAGTGGGACCATTTACGTTTGATAAGAGACCTCTCATTACACCAACAAGTGCATCCGCTCTACAGCATGCTGATTCAAGGTGTTCGGTATAATTTTTCCTATTGTCTATTATTACTCCTAAGTATTTCATGTTTGCGCTGGTGGTTAGTAACTTATTTATAATGTTAATGTTGAATATTTTGAGTATTCGCATACCCGTGATTAAAATAATTTCCGTTTTGTCTGTTGCAATTTGCATTCCTGCTTTATTGCATCATTTTATTATTTTATTCATATGTGCGTTTAATTTATACTCAACTCTTTCCTTTTGGTTTATCCCTATTAGTATTTCCAGATCGTCTGCAAAAGTTACTGTTCTTAGATTCGTTATGTTATTAAATCTATTAAGAAGGCCATCATATATCAAGTTCCACAGTAGCGGTCACGCTACGAATCCTTGCGGAACTCCTGCGTAAACTTTACCTTCTACTTCGTAGTTGATATTTTTAACTACAATTTGCCGATTTTACAAATAGTCGTGTAGTAAGTTTAACAGTTGTACGGGTAAATTCCTATGTTTGGATTCTTTAATTATTGTCTCCTATCTATGTGTGTTAAATGCGTTTTTAATGTCAATCGCCATCATTATGCAATCTAAGTTTCTCTTTTTTACATATATCCTAAAATTTACTGACTTGCATAATTGCGTCGACTGTGCTTCTGTTTCTACGAAAACCAAACTTGTTATGATACGGATCCTGCCCAACGTATTCTTCTATCGCAATTTTAAACCTGTTTTCCCATACTTTGCTCATAGCCGATAAGATACTGATGGGCCGATATGATGTAGGAAGGTGGGGGTCCTTTCCTGGTTTTGCCAAAAGGATTACTCTAGATATTTTCCACTTCGTGGGTATTTTACCTGCTTTTTAAATGGCGTTAATCATGTTTAGCAGATCGTGTCCTCTATGTTCAAATAATAATTTTATTATTGTTCCATGGATCCCATCTATGCCAACCGCCATTTTCAAGTTTAGCCGACTAATGGGTTTGGCCAATTTATCCATTTGAACGGTGACATAGGTATCTCTATTGCTGGCGAAAAATATTGCTATTATATTTTTAATTTGATTTATGTTGAGGTTTTCTGTGGGTTTTTTGTTTTTTAATTTGCCAATGACACTTTTATAGGGTTTATCCCATAGGCTCCATTCGATTGTTTTATTTATTGTCGATTATTGCCTTTAAAATTGCTGTTTTTAATTCATTTTTCTTTAGTTTGTATTGTTTGATAAGGTCGTTTGCGTTGTTAACTGATTTCTTACGGGCTGCTTGAACATTCCTTCTATGCTTGTGCATAGTATTTCTGAGTTGAGCGATATGGTTTTTCCACCAATAGTTAGCATTCTTCATACCCCTAGGTGGATAGACTTTTTAACACGTTGAATGCTACGGGGGTCACCGGTGACTGGCACTGAACTTGTCCGTGGCGCCGTGGAGGCCACCGTGACTGGCACGCGAAGATTATAAGAAATACATAATTCGAACAAATGTCAATAATTATAAATTTTGTATTATTACCATCGCTACTACAATGGGGTGAAGAAGTAAATTCAGTATAAAACATATAAAAATAGATTTATTTATACATGAAATATAGATCTATTATTTTCGCCCCCCTCCCCACCAGTCGAATATGGGAAGAACCCGCTTTTTTTGTATTTTAACTTAATGAACGATGACTCCAAGGAACGTTTCGACTTGAAAGTTGTTTAATGGCAATTAAGGGCCTTGATAGTGAAGTAAAAAATTGTATCACAGGTGGTTTCTATGACATTTTGGAGAAGTTCCCCTTGGTTCCTCTCGTCGTTTGTATGCTTCCTAAATAAATTATCTTTAATTTTGTCATAATTTTTGATAAAAGTATCCGGATCTAAGTCCTTCGTTGAATATTTAAAGTGTCCTCTGTTATTTTTTATCACTTTATTATAAAATTTGTGCATAATATAGAAATGGTACGATACATTAAAAATATGTGGAATTTTAGTTCTTTCATAAATTTTAGTTAACTTGTGATACAAAAGATACCAGTACACCTGTTGTTTGTTTGGTTCGGGGATGATAACCATATGCGCTCTTACTTCGCAGCGAATTAAATTAACGTCTCATGCCACCCTCGCCCTCCAGCTACGTACAGTGTATCATCCGCGGTACACACCATATTCGTGCCTGGAGGAAGCGGGCAATGGAGTACCGCGTCGTACCCGATGGTCCACAGGATTGATCTTAAGACAGAGCCCTACGGAACACCGCTCTCGACGGGTCACCGCTCCTCCCCTTCGCTGCCGGTATACCCGATTCACCTTTCTCTTTTCTTTGCGCCGGAGGTGGATCAGTCGAACAAGATAAGTATTGTGTACATTCCCAGAACCCGACCTTTCGGTTGTCCACGCTATTCCTCGAGTTGAAACTCATTTTGATTTCGCATTAAGGTGTTCGTTTTCTATTCTTTTCTACTCTCTAGCGTCCTCCGCCTGGGAACGGCGCACGGCTAGGAAAAACCCTGCCCTCTCCTTACAGATCATCGGACCAGTTGAACCTAGCCTTTCGGGCGGCAGCTTGCTTAACCGACGCCGCACGATCTATTTGTCACATCGATTTGAATTTATTTCGCGTTCCGCACGTAAGGTGAGAGATTAGTACTTCAATTATGATAGTATTATAGTATTGATATTATATTATAGAAGTATTATAGAATATTATAACAGAACAGAACTGCCTTATGCTGATTTGAAAGGGTTTTTTATATTAAGGGTTTGGTTCCTGTGGAATTGGTTCCTGGTTATCGCTGGTTGCCGGTCACATAGGTATGCTGTTACTGCTTAGTTATTGTTGTAATGTTATTATCCTATCGCTGTATTCCGAGAACCCTGTGACAACTGCTTACTTATTGTTTTGATAGTTATGGTATTCTAAATGTGAATATTCTATCGCTGTATTCCGAGAACTCTGTGACACTCTCCCCTCCTTAGCTTCGCTTCGCTCTGTTAAAGCGTATGGCTCTGGTGGGGCTTCCAAGTTGAATGATCCCTCCATCTTCGTCTTCGGTGATATTTTGGAAGGTGACCGCCCTTGGTGCTGTTGATGTTTGATCGATCCTGTTTACGCGAGTGGTAGGGCAGAGTATTTTGATACATACATTTTTAGGAAGTAATCGAAGTAAACATTCGAAAAATTTATATTTGTGCATTACATATATTGTTCCTAATCCTAGGGTTACAAATCCTAATATTTGTAGTGTGGATAGGCTATACTCCTTTAATGAATTTATACATCACTCAAATTGCAAGTTATTGATTTGTGTTTGTAACGTATCGAGGTTGGCTTTATATGGGTTGAAGTTGTGAGTTACTTTTGGAGCTGTTTCTAATATTTTTTCTAGTATTGGAACGTCTGTGTCTTTGAAGCTGTACATACTGTTCTTAAATTTGGTTTCGTAAGAGATATTTTTATGTCATCCCCCTATTTTCATAATATTACTATGCATAATATATATTAATAATAATATAGTGGGTTTCTGTGTGTAAAGGTACGAACGTCAATTCTTCCAATTTGAAGACAGCAAACGGGAAATTTTCGACTGTCTGTTGATTATTAATCAATTCTATTCTACATTCAGGTGAATTGATTCTATTGTGGCTCGGTTGAGTTCTTTTAAAAATGTGGATAATTGCTGTTCGTTTACAATATTTGTTTAAGTAGTGGCTATCGACAAAGGTGTATTGTTCTGAGTTCGTTAGTATCAAGTCAATTTCTATTACAGACGCAATAAATACAGAGTTTTGTTTGGAAGGTGTCGGATAAATTTTAGTGATTTTGCATTCATTGTTTTCAAAAAGCGGCACAATTATTGTATATATAAGTTTGTTATCTTTTATTCATACTTTTAGTTTATTTAGGTCTAGGATTAGTTGACAGTTTTGAACTGAAGGTTCGATATGGTTAGTCATAAAGTTTTGTTCCGTTATTTGGTCAAGTGTTTTTAAGAATTATCCAGGTTCTATAACTTGTGGGCTTATGATTCCTTGTTTTCCTAACATGACATTTCGTCGATGTTAATATGGAGTTCCGATATGGTAGATTCTGTTTGAATTAGTAGAGAGACCAATATTTCGTTCTTCTCATTGTGATTTTCAATCTTGTGTATATCGTTGGCAAGGTTTTCGAGTTGGCTCGTTATGGTGTTGTCTTTCTTTTTTTTTTTTACGTGGGAAAATCCTCACGGACACCCCGCCGCCCCCTGGGGGGCAAGGGGGGGTAATGTCGGACTCAGATCGACTAAAACCCCACGGTGGGCATCCTGACGTTTGGCAGGGGTGTCCCGGAACCTCCTTCGAATTACTGCCAGGGCACTCCTTCGTCTTCTCCCTGTTGTTGAAGGAGACATCCTTGACTAATTGGGCCGTTGGGGGGGGGGCCTTATCCTAACGCCACACTCCCTGGGCCGTCGTGCTCCTTTAACGCACCTAGGGCCACGGCGCCGCAACCCTGTGGCGTGTCGAACCCTTTCGGTGCAACACTCTTGATGGATCACGTCTTCTCTCCCTTTCTCTTTCCGCTCGCCCTTCGCGAGCATGACTTGCTCGCAATAGAAGCGGATGGCGATGAACTCCTGTTGCCCCTTCAGCATGGCTTCGATGATCGCCTCGGGAGCCAATCTCTCGCCAATAGCGAGCCGTAAGACACGGCGCGGTTCTTCCTACGCCGGACAAAACTCCAGCGTGTGCTGCGTCGTGTCTTCCTCCTCCTCGCAGTGGTGACAGATGGAAGTCACCTCCCGCCGAATCCTTAGCAGGTACTCGCCAAACAACTCCGCCTCGGTCCCTCTAAGCCACCCAGTTGGGAAGGACGGCATGAACGGCCCGGTGAGGTCTCACCGTGTCCTCCTCCAGTAACTGAGAGCGCCACCGCTCCCAGGTCTCCAGCTTCGCCTCCTAGCCAGACTTCTTGGGCCGACTGGCTGGCGAGCGGCGTACACCCGTCAGAGCACCAGGGCCCGCAACTCGAACGGAGGAGACGCCGCCAGCACAGACACCGACGCGTAGGATATGGTTTAATATCCTCTCACTATGCGGATGGCGGTTGTCCTATGCAACCTCCTCAACAAGAGTAAGCTGCGGCGACTCACCATCTCGTCTTCTACCCATACGGGAGCCTCGTATAGGACCCGGGACCGAACCACTCCCTCGTAGAGTTCGCGAACTCCAACTTTTGCTCTGCTGATGTTCGGTAGTAAGCCGCATAAGGCGTTGGCTGCAGCTGTCACCCTAGGAACCAGGAGCTCGAAATGCGGCCCAATAGTCCATTGGCTGTTGATGGTGAGACCCAGGTATTTCATCCGGCGTCCCACCAGGACCTCTTCTCCATTGATGTCCAAGCAAAGTCCAGGAGGAGGGGTTCCTCTACGGTGGTGATCGAAGAACCATAAGGCCTCTGACTTGGCTGGCGACACGCTCAAGCCGAGCCTCTGGATGGCGCGCACCGCACATGCTATGTCAACCTCAGTGAGACTAAAGGCCTCGTTCCACCAACGTCCCCCGGCCAGGACCAAGGTGTCATCGGCGTAGCACACCATGCCTGTGCCCGGGGAACAGCAAAGGACCAAGTCAGTCATAGGCCGTGATCCACAGGATGGGTCCCAACACGGAACCCTGTGGAACACCACGCTCGACCGGCCTCCTCTCTTCACCATTTTTGTCGGTGTAGGTGACCCACCTGTCGCTCAGATACGCCCGGATGACACGAACGAGATACGGCGGCATCTCAAAGTGTTCCAGGGCCCCCACTATCCCGTCCCAGGGTATGGCGTTGAAGGCGTTTGTGACGTCCAGGGAGACCGCCAACGCCACTCCATCTCGGGAAACCATGACCTCCGCCATGGACGTCACTCGTTTCACTGCGTCCACCGTCGAGCGGCCCCGGTGAAAGCCATACTGGCTATCATGCCATCCAGGCATCCGCTCTGATATATGGGCCTCCAGACGAGTGGCAATAATCCTCTCGGAAAGCTTGCCCACCTCGTCCAGAAGGCATACCGTCCTATACGCGGACGGCGAGTCCAACGGACGACCCTCTTTCCATAATAGGACTAATCTCGTCGTCCGCCATATCCGGGGGTAGACACCTTCCCTGAGTCATCTGGTGAACAGGTGCCGCAGACGGGGAGCCAAGGTGTTGATTAACTCCGCCCAAACTCAGTCTGGGATTCCATCCGGACTCGGTGCCACGTCGCGAGATGCCACCCTCTTTATCGCTTCCAAGATCTCTTCCTGGGTGACTTGTAGCTCTTCACTCCACTCCATCGTCTCGCTGGAGGAGAATGGCCGTGACTGCCTCGCATCGTTGTCTTGCCATGGGAACAATGTCCTGATAACGTTGGCAAGCAACGCCGGATCCATTCTTGCGGTCAGCGGGTGGGGGAGGGGGCGAAGGTCGCAACTTCGTCATTATTCGGTAAGGCCGCCCCCACGGATGGGATTCGACCGATTCTACGAACTCCATCCAGGACCGGGCTTTCGCGATCTTGATCTCCCGCTGTAGAGTGCGTCTTGTCTCTCTGTATGCTTCGTACCAGCGGGAAATTTCTTCCTCGTCGCAGATCCGCCTACGACGTACCATTTGGAGTCTTCTGCGGGCCCGAACGCACGTCCGGGTTTCCGCGATCTCAGGAGTCCACCAGAATACACATCGGCTGCGTCTACCACCGGGAATGGAGCGCGGCATCGAGGCGTCACACGCCGCACTCATGTCCTTACGGAGGCTTTCCGCCTCCTCGACAGCGCTTCCCCGCGCTGTTGGTGCGTCCCAGCTCCAGGCAGTCACAGTAACTGGCGCCTGGAGCAGCTCCTTGTTCCTCTCTTTGCGACGCTACCTTTTTGGTGGGCGGGAACGGTTCACTCCTCGGGTATTGCAAGCCTGTGTAGCAGATGTAGTCTCAGGGTCCACCTCCATCAGTATGTAGAGGTGGCCAGACAGGGTCTCAACCCCCTCGGCCACTCTCCAGTTACAGATCCTTCGGTACTCATCGGAGGTAGCCCACATGACGTCGAGCAGAGAGGATCCTTTCCACGCCACGCAAGTGCTCACCATGCCGCTATTTGCCAGTAGGAGCCCGAGACCTGCAGCCCAATCAGACAACGTCCTTCCACTTGTGTCCGTTCTAGCGTTTCCCCATTGCAAGGAATGGGCGTTGAAGTCTCCAAAGACGAGTACCTAGCGGTGAAGGCATCTTCTGACGCATTCGCCAACCCCGTCCAGGAAGTCCCCAAACATTGCCCAGCCGCTGTTAGGGGAAACATGGACCTAACCACCACCATTCCAGCCCACTCGACTGCAACATAGCCGCTGCCACGGTAAACCGGGACGCCGGGGGGACTCAGCGCTGACGTCCACGTAGCTGTTAATCCATCTAGATCCCCGACCCAGTTGGGGGCGTCGCTCCAGGGCGACCTCGCTCTCCTGGATGGTCTGATAGAGCAGGTCTTGCGCCCGTCTTAATCTCCCCAGATTAGTTTGGAGGAGGCACTTAAAATTATTGCGCCAACTCAATAGCCTCCTCCCGGCTATATACTGCTTTGGTGGTGCTTCCTTGGGCACGCGGCAAGCTACCGAATTGCCTCCCTTCCGTAGCTCGCTCGCGGATGGGCCGCCTCTTCTTGACTTTCGGCGGAGCGCAAGCCGCCTCGTCCATCCTATTGTCGGCGGGTGCCCCGAGCGACTCGTGCAGGGGGCACTTGGGTGCAGAGGCAGGACAGCCTCTGGCACGATGTCCAGTTCCGCCGCACCTGTAGCACAGCTGCCCTCGATCCACAGTGGACACGCAAGTTGCTCGTACGTGTCCCAACTCCGAGCACTTAAAATACTGCAAGGACCTCTTCGGGATGGCAATGACCCTCGCAGTGGACTAACCCAGGGCAACTTTTCTTGCCTGGGCTAATTTCCGAACTCCAGCCACCGGGCACTATATCCAAGCCGACCCGAGGCCATCTCTGGAGGTTTCAATCTCTCCGACTGCACCTTCGCGCCTCCGCATCCTGCCGTCAAGGCCAGTGCTTGCCGCAACTCCTCCTTTTTGACCAATCTTAGTTCTGCCATCCTCGCTGGAGCCGCAACTCTTACCGTGGTCGGTTCTAGTGCCTGAGCCAGACGCGTCGCAAGCAGTGACGCCTTCTCCCTGTCCTTGTCTCCAGGGACCCTTATTATTATCGCTCCCGTCATGGCCCTCTTCATGTCCACGGACTCAACACCGATCTCGGCAAGAGGGATATTCTGCCTGGCCGTTGTTATCACCTCCGCGTAAGACATCTTTGATCCCTCGCTCAGCGTTAGAGTCACCACAGAAGTTAGCGGTGTGCGAGGGAGCGAGGTTGTCTTCGATGCCTGTGCCGATCCTTCATTTGATATGGCGACACTCGATTTCGGCGCGCCTGCCGTCCTTGTTCGCGACTGCTGACCTATCGCCAATGGAGCCGCAATCACCCCTTTCTTCGCCCCCCTCTCCTGCAGCTGTCTTCTTCTTTTTATTCTTCTTCTTCCTCTTCTTCGACTCTACCATCTTCCATTCACCACCCTCCTGCTCCCTCGGAAGCGATGGTATTTGGGTGATGCGACAAGTGGCAGAGTATTCCGTCCTTTACCGCACCTCAGGGCTGCGTCGTCGGCCTCTAGAGCGTTCGTCGATGTTCATTTTTATGGAGGGTCCGATTTCTTCGACCCTCCTTTCTAGGACAGCGAGTCGTGCACTCTCGCTCTTTCCCTCTCGTACAGGACGGCCAGACTCGGAAACCGAGCCGCTGCACCGTGGGCCCTCGTGAGTACAAGCAGCCCTTTTCGACAGTTCTTTGCGAACGGCTGCATTCCCCTCCTCTAACACGGACAATCTCGCTTCCATAAGCCTTGTAGCTCCTGTGTTGTTGTGCGCTGGTCCCGTTCTCCTCACTAACTCCATCGTCCCTGCAGCGATGGAACTTGCCGCATCCTTCAAGGCCTTAATGTAGGTGCTTTTAAGGTTGGACGATGTCTTCGCAACCTTAATGATCTCAGAGACATGCCTTGTTAGCTCGGCACTGATGTCCGCCGCCGAGCTCGTCCTCATTAGCCGTGTCATTGCCATTTTTTCGGAAACGTCCGGGGTTCTACACGTCATTTTCCTCTTCTTACCCCTGGACGCCCCCGAAGTCACTGATGAGCGCGACGCGAACGAGGCAACCGACTCTTCGTTTACCTCTTTCGCGCCCACAACCCTTCTGCCATCGATGACACGGTATCAGATACCATGGCCGCAGCGAGGAACACGCTCTCCGACCTATTCGTACTTCTCTGCGAATTCCTCGTTGTTCTCCTTGGAGGCCCTCTGTCCTCCTCATGTGCCTCCGTCCTGTTGTTTGCTACCTCACCAGACGCAGAAGTACGTCCGGGGGCCTGGCGGTCCACCCCCGAACGACCGTGTTCGCGAGATGACGACGCAGCGGGGCCCACTTGACTACCCACAACTGCGCCGGTACTGGGGGTTCCCTCCCCTGCACTGTAAATGTTCTTCTTCTTAGTGTCCATATCCATAATAATATATATTGTAAAATGTCGCCAAGGTCGTCATCATTGATTCCCATCCTGGTGCCACTCACTCTTTCGCACCCCACCCCGGTCAAGACCGGTGCAGAGCGACGGGGAGCCCTATAAGAATGTGAGGTGAGTGGTGGTCACAGGTATGGGCCCATCAACTTTTCCGAAATGCTCCGCACCGGATCGACAAACTGACAGGGGCCAAAGGCACTGACCAGTTGCCACCCAGCTATACGAGATTATCAGATTCATCTAGGTTTCCCAGGTTGTGGTCCTACGCCCTGAGAACCTGAGCTGATAGGGATGTGAGAGTGTGTTGAATGATAATTCACGACTGATTTTCGCAAATTCTTTATTATTTATCCGCTTCTACAGTTTTCTTTCGCGCGACGTCGTGACCGCGTACAGGACCCTCGGTGATGTAATCTTGCGGGCTTCCCATCGTTTTCCTCTTTATAGGGAGGGTATTCTCCCGGAGTAGGAATGGCAAAAGCCCCTAGTTCTTAGGGTCATATATTATGCGAGTTCTCGTGTTTTCCTAGAAGGTCCCAGGGTTTTTCTAATTTAAGATGTCCGATCGTTGGACATTGTCCCTTATACCCAGTTTCGCGGACATTGTTCGTAGCCATGTGTCTGGCACATGTGCCTTACCCTGGGCCCTTCTTTATGGCGGTGTGCCGCCACAAACCCATACCCATCTCGTGCTCTCCCGTTTTGGTATCGTCTAACACGCGTTTGATAAGTGCAGTTTGGTTACTAAGGATTGTTTTTATATTGTTGTTGGAGTCAAATAATGTATAAATGTTTTTATTAATAAGTTCTAGGTCTTTTTCGTCGAGTGTTCCGAATAAATTTTTAGACACTGAGTGTGTGATATTGAGCAATCCACATTTGCTTTTATAACGCAATAATAATTTGAGTTGCTGAGTCAGGTTTTGGAGATTTCTGTACTTAATTTTTAGGTTGCTTATTTCTGGTATGTAAGCTCAAGGTGGTTTACATTGACGGTCTATTAAATCAATTACACGTTGTGATCTATTAACTTGATTAATTGGATCGCTAAGGCCTATTATAAGGGTGATATCTACTTGTTCGTTGTACAGATAGCAATCATCGAAATGTTGCAAGAAAATGTTGGCGTAATTTAGTGGTTCTACTACTAGGTCGCTTTTAATGTATTCGAGTGTTATAATGATCCATGTTATGGTCTTCTTCCTGAAAAATAGGGTTTTGGCCTGTTACCGTGGATTCTTTGCGTTTGATCGTTGAAATATTCTATACGATAGGTGGGTGGGTTGGATGAGAGGATTTCTGCAGGTCCTAGCCATTCGTGGTCTAGTTTGTTGATTTTGTGATCGTTATGTACCCATACTTTATCTTTTTGTTAGGGTCGGTGATTCGTCTTGCTTTGTCTATATAGCGTTATGTCGATTTTTCCAGAGGTTAAACAATTGCTCTCTAGTTAGGCTAGGGGTGGTTGATATTGAGGATGGCATGTTAGCTTGTCGTCCAAATGTTAGTTCGAATGGGGTATGTCCGGTCGTCTCGTGTACTGAAGTGTTATATCCCATGCATATTAATTTTAAGTTTTCCTCCCAGTCGTTTTGTCGGTCGGTCGTACAGGTTCGAATAAGATCCTTTACTACGGCATGCTTTCGTTCAAGGTGAAGTGAGTATTAATGCAAAGGAACACGTACGTTAAAATCAAATAATAGTTTATTAGTATAATAGTCACACAATAGAAACGTTCGCTCTGATATGCTCGATGTCTGATAGTATACTGATACCGGTACAGAAAGCCTTTTCACCAAAGGCACCTCGATCGACCGTTACGAACATCCTTATTCGGTTTCTTACGGTTCGTCCTGGTGACTCACCTGTTTGTTTGTTTCCGTCGCCTTTGTTGTTCAAGGTTACAAAGGTGTTGTCGGTGACACCACAAAGGCACCCGTTAGATTGCGGATGAAAAGAAGTAGTTTTTATATGTCGGATTTTAAAAGCCCTTTCAAATGTGTCCTTCAGTTTACGTACGAAATTTCGTCCCATTTCCGTGAGGATACTTTTGGGTGTGAAAAATATATATGTACATATAGTGATTCAAAAGTTCGTTAATGATTGAGTTGGCTGTGTGATCTTTTAAAGGTATGAGAATGAGATATTTGATTAATTGATCTTGGATAGAGCGGATGAATTGATTGCTTTGTTTAGTTTTGGTGAGAGGTCCGAATATGTCCATTGCAATTTTTTCATTAAGGTTAAGGGGTGTGTCAATTATTATAGGTTGTTCTTTGGCTCTGATACGATTTAGCTTTTCTTGTTGGCAGGTTTCGCAGTTTTGTATAAATTCGGTAACGTCTTGTTCTAGGTTTGTCCAGTGATGGTGTTCTTGTATTCGTTTCACGGTGCGGTGTATGCCTAAGTGTCTTACTATTTCATTATGATTTTCGCGTATTATCGTTTGTTTTTGTTCGTTATCGTAGTCTACTGGCGGATCTTGTCCAAATATTAGTTTAATTTGAGGGAATCTCGTTGTTAAAAACCTTAGCATGGGTTGAATATTTACCTTTTCTAATGTGCTGAAGCTATTGTCGTTTATTCCTATATGTAAGCGTCCAGTTTGATGCTTAATAACGTGTTTGGTTAATTGATGCAACCACTGCCGTTCATTGAAGTCTCCTAGTTCGGTCTTTGTAATTTGTTTAAAGTGTGGTCTGTTAGGTTTTTGAGTTATCGAAGCTGGGGTGATATTGGTTTTCCAGTCTATATGTTCGTCGTAATAGTCCAGGTTTTCTAGATCGGATTGGCTTTCTCCATTGATGACAGGGCACAATCGGGATAGAGCGTCTGCAGCTGTATTTTCTTTTCCTTTTTTGTATTCAATTTAATAGTCGTACTCCTTGAGTCTCAAGCGCCATCGCATGAGTCTCAATGAGGGATCCTTAACATTTTCTAACTATTTCAAGACTTGATGATCACTTTGGATTTTAAATTTTCTACCAAGTAGGTATTGTCTTAATCTTTTGACTGACCATACTATTGCTAATAACTCTTTCTCGGTCGTGTAATAATTTTTCTCAGGAAGGTTCAAGGTTCGGGATATGTAACAGCATAGATGTCCGTCTTGGGAGAGTATTGTTCCTAACCCTTCGTTGCTTACGTCTATTGTTAATGTGAATGTTTTGTCAAAGTCTGGGTATTGTAGTACAGGGGCTTCGCAGAGTTTTTGTTTTAGTGTGTCAAATGCAAGTTCTTGTTTATCAGTCCAGTGGAATAGAGTGTCTTTCTTTGTGAGATATGTCAGTGGTTTCGTGATTTTAGAAAAGCTGCGTATAAATTTTCTGTAATATCCAAGTCCTAAGAATGATTTTATGTGAGTCGCGGTTTTTGGTGTTTTAAAATCTTTCACGGCTTGAATCTTTTTGGGATTAGGTTTTAATCCTTCTTCTGTTACTACGTGTCCTAGGTATTCTAATTCTGGTTTCAAAAATTCGCATTTGTCCGGTTATAATTTTAGTCCTAAATTCTGTAATTTTTCTAGTATAATAGCTAAATTTCGGTTATGTTGTTAGATGGTGCTTCCGAATATTATAACGTCGTCTAGGTACACAAAACAGTTATTTCCTATTAATCCCCGTAGCGCGGTATCCATCATACGCTGAAACGTCGCAGGTGCGTTTTTAAGTCCGAAGGGAATGCGATAGTAGTGGAAGTGACCTCGTGGAGTTGAAAATGCGGTATATTTTTGGAATTTTGCTCCATAGGTATTTGGTGAAATCCTGACGAGAGGTCTAGGGCTGAGAAAAATTTAGCTTTGCCTAAATGATCGAGTATTTCGTCCAAATTCGGTAAAGGATATGCGTCTTGGTCTGTTTGCTCGTTTAACTTCCTGAAATATATAACGATTCCCCATTTTTGTTTGCCTGATGCGTCTGATTTCTTTGGAACTACCCAAAGTGGTGCGTTATATGGACTGTCCGATGGTTCTATGATTCGTTTGTTTAACATGTCGTTGATATTTGAGTTTCGACACTTTTTTGTGACATTCGGGCGATCTGTAAGATTTGATGCTTATAGGTTTGTCTGTCTTGAGTGTGATTGTATGTTTGGTTAAGTTGATGCATGATAACGAGTCTGTCTCCACATTTGTTGTGGTTATTGGTTATATGTATAGAGGAACGCGTGGATAAATTGTAAGATAGAAAAGTATATTTACTGTATAGTTACTGTATAGTTACTGTGTCACATAGTAACTGAAAACCTCGAAACCATCGTTGCCTGTCTATTGTCTATGGTTGCCATGTGGCTGTCTTTTATCTGCGACCTGTCGACGGCTTCTGTGATTGAGAAAACTAAGCGGAACAGATGTAGAGTTTTCTTAGAAGTGTTAACCACTTCAACAATATTAAAAACGTCAAAAATATTAGGTAATTAATGAGGATTTTCTCAAGGGATTCTCGAAATTCTGGATCAATATGTTTGGTACGTATTATTTGTCTTAGTTTATCGGGTTTTTCTATTTCGTTTGTAATATGACAGATTTGCTTACCAGTGTTGATAAAACATATTGTTGTGGGCTTTCCTTCGATGTATTGGGTTGAAGCTAAAGTTTCACCTGGTCCTATCTTGTTTTCGTGTTTTGGAATGGTGATGCAGTTTCGTCTAAGGTTAGATTATTGTTAGTGACACTGTATTGGTACTTTGTAAGGAATGGGAGTCCTATTATTCCATCTTCAATTAAGGGAAAGTTGTTAGGGACTACATGGAATCGGTGATTTTTCTTGAACATGGTTTTTTTCCTTTATAAGGTTAATTTCTGCTCCGGTATCGATGAGGAATCTGGCTCTTCCTCCGTCTCTTCGTTGTAGCACGACTGATAGTAACCTTCCGGTGGTGATGCAGTTGATTCTAGGTAAATTTCTTCTGGATTCTCCGTCGTTTGGTTTACTCGAGATGGGATCTTTCCTTGATTGGCGAAATGAAAATTTTGAGAGAAACAGTTTTCGGCTGTGTGTCCGATTCGCGAACACTCAGAACATTTCGGTTTCATACGGTCGTCTAATGGTCGGCTAGGTAACTGAGTGAAGGTTCGTTGTAGCGGATCAATAGTATTGCGCTTGAGTACTGATATAGTGTTGTCAGATTGGTTCTTTGGGCGGTTAGCAACACGATTTGCTTCCCATAACCATTGTTCTCTTTCGGCTGCTAGTTGTTGAGCAAGGTTCAGGTTCTTCGGATCGCTAGCCACTACCATCTGTTCTATTTCGTATCGCAGATTAGGTAAATATGTTTTAAGTGCCTCACGTTCTTCAATATCTATAAATTCAAAGTTGTTATTCAATATCTGCGCGTTGTTCAGTTGGCGTACGGTTTTCGTTTTGAACTGCGTAATTTAATTCATTGAACTGTTGCCGGAATCTGGAGTTGAAAGACTGTACATTTTCTGTTGCCCCTTGTTTTAAATTCTTTAATTTGTCCCTACAATTGCTAATGGTTGTTGGCGCTAGTACGTGTTGTCTTAGACAAGAATATAAATCTTCGAATGAGCTAATTTTTAGGTACCGTATATTTCTTTTAGCGTTGTCGGTTATTTTTACGATAAGTATGAGATCTAATAACAGCTCCCTGCCACTTGCTTTGCAGCTAGCTCTGGCTCTGCGGACCGATAAGATAAAATCTTCAACGCCTACGCCATCTCGACCCCGCAGTGTCTCGACAGTACGTATGGCCTTTTCCGCTTCAAGGCTTTGATCTTCGTTGCAATTGTTTGTCGGTCTAATCGCGGCGTGGCTAGATGTGGCTCGTAGTCTTTGTGGAGCATCTGGTCTGTCTGTTTCGTCACCCGTTATGTTATCACCCGCGGTTTCTAAGTGGGTGTCCTTTTGCGACTGGTCGGTCTCAGTGTCGTATTTTAGTTCCATGGTCTTTGCAAGATCACGTATTTCCTTAGAGCGGTTTTTATCGCTAGTTTCCGCAAATTCCTCTATATTTTTAATATTTTGATTGGTATTGTTTCTAAAGCTTCTAAACTCGTGTGTTAGGCTTTGAAATTGTTCAATCAGAGTAGCGATTAGCTCGTTTTGTTTAACGGTACTCTTGTCAGTTGGGTTCATGTTGAGCGATATAACACTTTCAGCGGAAGAAGAGTCACTATCTTCGGAACGTATTTCGGCTCTACTGTTTCGGTATGTACGAAATGTAATGTTTGTAATGTACGAAAACCAGCTTACCAGAGTTCTTTGCGGATCCTTCTTTTGATCAAGAAGATGACCGTGGTCCTTCGCTGTAGAATCCGTAGAGTTCTCGTTGAAGTTTCATTTTGATGCGTTGAATGGATCCTGGCAGGATCGCCAAAATGTCACGTAAAAACTTGTCGTGTTTTATGGACTGAATGAAAAGAGCGGAGAACTAGTTTTCTTGTTACTCTTTTATTCAAATTTTAGGACGATACAAGAATGTTTTAAATTTGTTGGAGAAAAATGAAGACAATACTGATTTTTTGTTGTCGTGTTGGTACAAAGGAAACCTCGGTGTGGGTGTGTCTAATGTACGGGGAAAGCGGATTCGCTGGTTGCACTTTTCCTTGGGAAAAGTGAGGGTAACGATTTGAAGTGCTAATTGGTGAGAAAAAGTTAGTGGAGGAACCCTCCTTCCAAATGTTGACCGTGGGTGATATTGTTCGTTGGGAGGAAACCGCTTTCTCCGTGCGTTAAAGAAATAAACAATAAGCTCAAGGAATGTTTTAAGAATCCTTATAGCCCCAAAGACACTTATGGGACTTGAAAAGTCCTATGGGTTATTTATGGATCCTTGGGTTTATTGTTAGTTTCGTAGAGTCGACGTGACAATTTGGATGTTGTGTGTGACCAATTGGAGTGGCTGGTCCTTTTCTTGAATATTTTTCCTGATGTCACACAGGCGAACGCAACTCCTGTTCAGAGTCCGGGTATCTTTCCTTCAATGCTATATGGCTTTTGCATTAGCAAGACGTCAGTGCTATCATCTTCCAGCTGCGTTTTGATTTCGTGCGGTACTATCCTGGACATCTGCATATTATGTTGCAGAATCCTTATTTCTCTCACTTTCCTTTCTCCTTTTCCTTCCGCGCGGGTCTTTCTACTCATAGCGAGTTCTTGATACCGTCGATTCCAGAGCTTTCTTGTACATATAACAGCTTACGCTGGAGGCTGCGTGGTCGCTGCTCTTCCCTGCCTTCCTGCAGTTAATGCAGCTGGCCGGCTTTTCCCTATTTGGGCACTCTCTGGTGCTGTGCTCGCTTTCTGCGCAGTGTTGTGCCACATGTCCGCATCCCTGGCATTTATAGCAGTGGCTGACTGCTATATAGTCCCAGACTTTGCATGCATTCCTGGAAATGAATACTTTTCCTGTCAATAATTTTGTTCTTACCTGTGGGGGTAGCTCGATTGCCCAGTTTGTCTCCTCGGCGCCCTTCCGTTTCGTCGTGAAGCAGAACTTCACTTCTGCCACGTCCTCCTTGTTTAGCCTGTTCTGGTTCCGTTTCCTGACGCGGGCCAGTATCTCCTTCTTTGTCATTTTCCTTGGGAGATCGTATACGATCATCCGAGGATTCCTCTGGGTCGGGGTGCGGGAATTCAGACCAGCCTTCTTTAGCTTTTCGTTTTCCGTGAAGGCCTTCAGCAATTCCGACGTTGTGGTCTCCACCATTAAGTCGTCCCCGCTAATTTTCTTGACTGCTCTGATTTGAATTCCCTTTTTACAGGAATTGACGAGCGTGAGTTGCCCTATGTACAAGAGAGCCCTGGAAGCGACAGTACAAGAACTCGCTATGAGTAAAAAGACCCACGTGGAAGAAAGAGGAAAAAGGAAAGTTTACGAATTCAGCGAATTGTTTTTACGCGCACACACTCCGCAGCCTTTCCGATGCCCTCAGAAGTGGCCGGCCAATTTATTCTCAGGGAATTCGTTATTCTCTTTAATTTATTATCAATGTCCGCGCCAATAAAACTAGCCGCCGCTGGATCCGTCGAATTCTTTAATAGTGCTCCTTAGTGTACCGAGCTTCATTATGTGTTCAAGTCTTGATAACCCTAATCTTCCATCAGCTTTTCAAGCGTAAAAGAAGCCGGTGGCTGTCGATGGCACCAGATGCAAAATTGTCTTTTCTTCCTACCTGATCTCGCTATCCAACAGCTTCAGGATACCGTCGCTTGGTGGATTGATCAACATATTGTAGATGAAGCGAGGGAAGATGTATTTGGTAATTAATTCGATGTTCTGGTTTGATGGAGATATGAATGGGTTTATGGCTTCAAAGAGAGCTTCCTTGCTTTTCTCGCCATGCTCAGAATCTCGGTCACTACTATGCCACAATGAACACCCTTCCAAGGCCCCACTTTCTCGCCTAAATATCTGAAGGCCTCCTCCGAATCTATAACCGATATACTCTTTCCTTCTAATGTTATATTTGGGTCTTTTATGAACCAGGTGTCCCTCTTAGCGATCACCTGGAACGCTTGACTTTTCTCGCCAAAGATAGTCATACCCAGGCTCTTCAGGTATTTATGGAGTGTATCCATCTGGCACTATGCCTTCCTCTCATCTTCACCAAGCAAGACGATATCGTCTGCGAAGACCAGTACAAGAACTTTATTCCCTTCATTCGCGTTAATGCCACCGGTTTTCTCCTCTATTTCTTCCAGCAGCGGCTCTAAACACAAATTAAGCAGCAGCGGTGACAGAGGGTCACCCTATTTTACTCCCCTGAGGATCGCCACCTCTATCCCTATATTGTTTCCTGTTCTTATTGTAGTTTTACATCCATTGTACATTTTCTTTATTATTTCAATGGTAGGGATCGGGACACCTTTTCTCGCCAGGCATGGTCTTATTGCCGAATGGGGTATAGTATCAAAGGCCTTGGAGATATCCACGATTGTGAATATCCCCCCCGCCCTCCTTTTTTTCTCTTGCTATAATTTAAGGCGTTTAAGAAATCGATGTTTACTTTAAATCCGCTCTCGGATGTGAACCTTTTTTGCCTTAAATACTGTACGATACTCCTTCTTAACCTACCGTCGAGGATAGATGAAAAATCCGGCTGAGAATGGGGCCTATCGTTATAGGCCGCCAATTCTCGACTTTACTTATATCTTAATTTGCTTTCGGTATCAAAATAGTCCTATTCTCCTTCCATACGTTAGAAAAATAGGAAATAAAACATAATATATTGAATAGCTTTCCCATTGTTATGAGCAGACCAGGTAGTAGGAGATGTTTCTTTTGAATACCATCGGATCCTGCCGCTGTCTTATTTTTCATCCTTTTGATTCTCTCATTTATATCCTCGATGGATATCGGCGGAAAATTCTTGCATAATTGTCACTCGGAGGCTCTACTTCCTGGGATTATGCGATTTGGAGAACCCACTTTGCCCCACAAATCCTTATAGAGCCTCTTCACCTCTCTTGCGGTTGCCTGGCTGGTTCCAGATATGCCAGGTCATTGTTAATGATTACGTCAGCCAACTTCTTTGGACATTCTTTGAAGATCTCCTGGCAACGTGCGTAGGTGTATCTTTTCTTTTGATTTCTATTACATTTCCCTTTCTGCCATCCTTCTTGTTATGTTTTTGGGGCTTATCTCTACTGTACTCCTTATCTGTTTTTAGTGCTCCATATAGAGATGTGCTAATAAAATTCTCAATTTTCTTTATTAAAACTTCCCTCTAATTCTTTTATTCAGCCAAAATTTATACTAATCGGGCATAAATGTCCCTTACCGTAAAGGGCACCTCAGGTGGATCCTCTATTTCCATTACGAGGCTTCGTCGACACTCATGAACACTTTCAATATTTATTTCGCTTGATTCTTCTCGCGCTGATGCCCAGACTGGGTCGGCGTGATTGCACCCGCCCTCTGTCTCCTGGGTTCCCTCCTGAAGGCTTATCTTTTCGTTTTTCGTTTTTAAAGTCTTTCTCTTACTTCTTATCTGATTAACCATTTTGCTCGTTAAAATTTTGCTGATCTCAATATTAGGATATCTATCATTCTTATAAATTCGGTCTAGCTCCTTCAGGAAAGGAACTTCTTCTTTTGACCATAGCCTCCTGCTATGGTCCTGACTTGTGGTGTCCGTCGTTTCCCTTCTTTAAACATTTCTGACGGCAGGGTGCGCATGCCGTTCGCGAGTAGATAGCCCTCTTTGTGTCCCGAAACTCATGGGGCAAACATCGCATCTAAGTCAGCCCTCACTGCTTTGCGTGAGGCTGCTACATTTCGGTAAATGTCATCTTGCCCTATGGAGCTTAGGAAAGCTCATTCTGCACTCAAAACATTCCCATTGAATGAGAGTTCCATATGATGCTCTTTAAGGTGCTTGTCCAGATCCCCCAACGTCATAAAGAAAAAGTGGGCTTCCTTTTTCATGCAAATCAGACAAGCAACCTTATCCCCCATCAATGGGACCGTCATCTTAAATGCCGAATCGAAGTCCATGGATGTGCCAGGTTCGTCAACTATGGTCCCCTCCGAAGCGGATAAATCCGCCACAGCGCTGCCATCTGGGACCGAGAAGCGCTGCGTCCGAGGCTGCTTCTTTATCAGTAATTATTATTCAAATTATTTTTGTTTCTTTTTATTAAATTTCCGATTACATTCATACTCATTTTTCTTTTACAAATCAAGTCGTCAACAATTTTCCCATCATCGGTAGGAACGAGTATTATTTGGTAATTTCCATCATCTTCTTCACGGTAAATACCGTTGGTTCGGCAAGCCGACATTTAATTTTATTTATTAGTTATACCTTCGCTCCTTCGACGCCACACTCCGTTTAGCCATGGATGCCGTGTCCGGGGCATAAAATCGCCCACTCAAACACGGCGTACATGTTACCGGCGGTACCACAGGGAGGTAGGGGTGTGACTTGAACGGAGGAGACCTAGATCTCCCTTGCTCTCCGAGCAACCATGACTACCCAAGGACTTGCAATACAACCATTTTCAGGTGACATATTGCTTTCACCCTTAAGAGAGTCATAGTTACTACCGCCCGTGTAGTCATGGCATATCGCCTCGTAGGTTACATTCTACAGAGGAGGCATTATCAGCGCATTTGAACTGTATGTTCATTGATGGTTAGTTGTTTCTTTTCTTTTCTAGCTTGAGTAGTGACAGAAAAAGACTTTCAAAATCCCATGAACATAGCGACTTTTCTGATGGAGTTTGAGTTCTAGGTACTTAGGGGATGATTTTTCTGTTTCTTAGAATTTCGTTTATATTGTATCGTGCTATTTTGTTTATTAATGAAATGTTGTAATGTGTAGTCTGCGTATGTTATTGTTTTTTAGGTGAAGGTCTGACTGTTTTTTGAGAGTATGAGGGTTAGTGGTAGTTATTTGGAGGATAGATTTTGCATTTATTTCAGTTGAACTGGGTTGTAAGTTTTGTTAGGAAAATGTCAATGCTTAATTTTCTGGTGTTGAGTATCTGGTATGTGTAAGTGTCATTATGATTTGATTAGGGTGCGGTTGTAAAGTTTGCATCCGTTTGCGCTTGCAGTCTGGTTGGTCTATATCCTATATTTTGAGTTCAAATCTCCATCAATGAGAAAGGAAGAATTACAGGTTATTAGGGTGTTCAGAGATTCGAATGTGAGCTTCTGTTTCGGAGATATATAGGCTATACCTATGATTAATTATGATTAGATGTTGGTTTTTTTTTTTAACGGATTCTATTTCTTTTGTTTCCGATTGTACTGGATAAAAATGACGTATCCTCCTGCAGTAATTGGGTGTCTGTTTTCCCTGATAGTGGTGTAACGTTTGAAGTCCTGTCGGTTAGATTAAGCCGTGTCTCTGTAATTACAACTATTTTTATATTGTAAATATCTAGAAAAAGTTGAAATTATTGCGCTTCGGATTTTATGCTTGTAGTATTTCATAATAGTATTTTCTTCGGAGTTCTGACCATTTTAATTGCCTGCAATTATTTCCATGAATGACAACACTCTTTCGGAATGACTAGTGCATGTTTTTAATTTGTACGCAAATTGCATGAACGATATTAGAATTTCTTCGAAGTTGCACATGGTATTAATTTCTGATATAGATGATTTCGTTTAATACGTTCTGGTCCTCTTTTGGTTTTGAGTTTGTGTGTTATAGTCTGCTCTGAGTGAGATGGTTGCTTATGTATATGATTTGGTTTGGGTTACTGGGGTTGCATGGAGTTGGATGTGACTGAGGTGGGTTGATTTTTTAAAGCTAAACCGGTCATTGACTGTAACTTTCTGGGTGATTACCCTTACAGTTATAGGTAGTAGATATATGTAGTAGATAGACTTGAACACGATCGAAAATTTATGGTCGATTTTGGACAGAAATGTGAACGAAACTGGGGTCACCAATAAAAATAATTACTTCCATGCACTACAGAGATCTTGGCAAAGTCTCGATCCTAATCATCTACATAATCTGGTCGAAAGTATGCCCAGACGGTTGGCAACAGTCATTAAGGCCAAAGGAGGCCATACTAAATATTAAATTTAATTTTCTTTCGATAGAATTAAGATCTATAATAAATTAAGATCTACAAAGTGGTCACTTTTTTTGTCATATATGAAAATGCTTGTTTTGTTGAAATAATGTTATAGGTTCTTGTTATTGCAAATACTCTCTTAATTTTTGTAACGAAACTTTGGTGTGACAGTAAACCTTTCAAAAAAGCGCAATAATAGGATCTTTTGTCATTAAAAACATTAGTTTTGAGATATCCTGTATACGATATACGATGGTCACTTTATTATGCCGGTCACTGTAGGTATGGAATATAACCGCGGCAAAAATGTAAAGAATCTTTGAGGTGCAAATACTGATGCCACGCCACGACAGGACGGCGCGTCCTGACTGAGTACGACAGCTCTGTGTATATGTATGAGTGCGAACTTTTCCGTTAACGGAAAAAACGGAAGACAGTCTTCGATTAACGTGCGAGGAAAATGGATGTGTAACGCCATCCATTCCTACAATTGGGGACTCAGTCACTATTGAGGCCTGAATTAGTGGAAGATCAGGATTGTCGCGAGTGGAGATCAATGTAAGGCGAAACCAAGCTTTCTATAGAGCCGTGCTGTTTTCGTGAAAAGTGAAAGTGAAAGTGAAAAACATAAAATGAG
Source organism: Bombus confusus (assembly GCA_014737475.1). Classification (NCBI taxonomy): domain Eukaryota; kingdom Metazoa; phylum Arthropoda; class Insecta; order Hymenoptera; family Apidae; genus Bombus; species Bombus confusus. The sequence continues at coordinate 4,356 of JACXIV010000039.1, read as the reverse complement.
TGATAACTGACGATGCAAAAGGAATCACGAACCTAACACCGGCGATAAGACAGGTAAAGAGGAGAGCTAGAGAGAAGAAATAAAGATGAATGTGGATGAGGAGACAGTGATCGTAACACGCGCATGATGCTATTTAAGAGACTCGCAAGCAAGTGTAGAAGAAAGAGAATCAAATCGAACCATTGTAGAAACGGAAGTAGTAAGTAAGACGGGAATGGAAGGAATAAACCAGAGAAACATTAAAGAGTTAAAAGAAAATCTGAGGGAACTACAGTCAAACACCATTGGTAAGAAAACAGAACCTCGAGAGAGACTGAGAAGACGTATGGAGGAGGAAGTCGAGAAATCGCAAGGAGAAAAATCTCAGTTAAAGGAAGGAGGTAATAGTATTAAAGAGGGAAATGAAGGAATATAAAATGGAAACAGTGGCGAAAACGAACACGTTATGATACGAGACGTCGAAAAATCATTTTCGCATTTCGCCGGTGACGATAAACTATCAGTATGTAAGTAGATTGATGAATTTTAAGAAACAGATACATTATTGCAGTGGTATAATCCGCAAGATGTTTATCTATGGAAACAGAATGCCGAAAAGATCAGCAAGACAATTTGTGACGGCACAGAAAGGAATTACATCGCGAACAAGCTTAAAAACAAGACTGAAGAAAGAGTTTAAAACAACGATAAATAGCGCACATATATATGCACAGTTCTCGAGGCGGCAACGAAAACCAACGAATAGGATAGAATGATAGTATGCGTATGCAATGATGAAATAGCTAGCATGGCAAATGTAAGAGAAAGTGCGATAATAGAACACATTATCAACAGATAATATCGAATAGGAAACAGAACAAAATGTTTCTATATCAAGCCTCTATGATAGAACAATTGAAAAACAATCTAGACATTTACGACCGAATTAAAAAAAATTACAATACAATGTGCATGCAAAAGAAAAATTGGAACCAAAAGGTTTAGTAAGAAACAGAAAGCTCGATATAGTGATTAAAACGCTACGATGCAACACTTGTAGTACGCGCGACCACGAGGCAAAAAGTTGCTTTGAACAGAGAAAAGGCTCGAAGTGCTATAAATACAATAAATTTGGACACATGGTGCAATCCGAGCGCGGCACAGGGTAATATGAGAAACAAAAATATACATGAAATTGGAATTAAGAACACGAGGTGCGATACGTTTGTCAATTTGGTGCGTGAACTAGCCTGCATGAGAAACTCTTTTCTCTGCCTTTCTAGAGAAATTGTAGCCCTCTATCAAAAACGACGTTAACAGGCACTGAAGAAACCGACAACGCGATTACAAAAGTGATCGGCACTTTCGAAAAGAACGTGATGATAAACCGTGAAACATACAAACATACAAATGGGCTCAGTAAAATCATAGATAGGAGGGGGGAGAAAGATGAAAATGATGGAGATAAGGAGAACACGAAAGATAAGGCTAAGGAAAGTTTAAGGAACTGACGAAAGTGTTCTGTGTCAACGCGAATTAGAATTAAACGTTAAGTGTGCCTATTAGAGACGATAGTGGCAAGATAGATACCAGCGAACGAGATAAATACAAATGTTAAAACTGCGATAGTACTGGGCGACGAATCACTGATGAATTTGAAACCACGTAGATTAGCTCCAAAGGAGAAGAATAGCTTAAGGGAACAAATAGAGGAATAGCTGAGAAGAGAAGTGATTTATTCGAGTAAAAGCGAATACGCGAGTCCAATAGTGATTGTTCCAAAGAATTACGGATCGTACAGAGTTTATACTGATTATCGTTAATTCAAGATCATTTTCTAACGCCACTTATTGATGAGAGGATCGATGAATTAAAAGAGGCTCGCGTTTTTCCTGCGATAAACCTAAAGAACTGTTTTTTTCATATACTGATGGTACAAGAGAGTTGGAAGTACATGTCGTTTGTAACACTAGACATAGATGACATAGTTATCCCTAGAGGGAACGAGAAGGAAGCTTTCGATAATTTAGTAAAAACATTAAAGGTGGCTGAAAATAGCGGGTTGACTGTTAATCGATATAAATGCAAGTTTTTGAAGACGCGAATAGAATACCTCGGATAAGAGATTGGGAACGGACATCAACAATGTATATCCAAGCGACGTAAAGATCAAAGCGGTAGAAAGGTTTCCGACGCCCAGAAACAGCAAGGGTATACAAAGTTTCTTGGGTCTGATGTTTTCGAAACTTTGTGTGCAAATATGCCGAAGTAACACAATCGTTGCCTGGCCTGGCAAAGAAAGGGCAACCGTATGCGGCAACAGCCAAAAGAAATCGTTCACGAAATTAAAGTTAGTATTATCTGCGAAACCGGTGTTACGTATATACGTTCCACAAGCGATCACCGAATTACATACCAACGCCAGTAAGGAGAGATACAACGCGATTCTTATATAAAAGAACGAGGGAGAGAGTAAGTTTCAGTCCATTACTATAGTAAAAAGAAAACTAACTAACGCCGAGAAAAACTATCATTTTATGAATTATAAATTTTAGCAATAATTTGCGAAGTTAAAAAAATACATGTATATTTGTCAGGGATTAGATTTAAGATTGTCACAGACCGTGAAATGTTCAAGAAATCTTTAGGGAAAGAGGATCTTCCATCGCAAGTAGCGCAATCAGTATTAACGCTTAAGGAATTTAGAATATAGCATAGAACATCAGAACGCATCACGACTTAAATACGTAGATGCACTTAGTAGATTGCAATATTAGTTATAGCGAATCACTTACAAACGATGTTACGTCGCGTAATACAATCGCGCGCCGTCCCGCGTTGAGGGGGGTCTCCTGGTGCCGACCGCTCTTAACTTCAACAAACAATCGACCCAAGGATTGCCGTAAATCTATCAGTGGCAAATTAGGACCACTAGACCCGTACGTGTCATCGGGCCTAAGATCGGTCCTTAGAACATTTCCTTGGGACCATTGTTCATTCCTGGAAAGCACGGAGAAAGCGGATATTTTCTCACACACAAGACCACCCATGATTCACGCTTAAGAGGAGACTTCCTCCACCTATCTCCGAACAGGAGACTTGTATTAACCAATCATTATCTTTAACTTCAGCCCCTCTTGGCCTAACGAATATTACAATACACGAATCCGATTTCCCCTTGCTCAAGACACACCCCATACGAACTTTCCTCCGTCCGAACACGGAGACGGAAAGTCAGTTTCGACTCAAGCCTCTTCCACATACGCGTCTAAATCTATTCGTCAAGAACTCGCCGGAGTCACGTCTAATACACTTCTTCTACACACAAGTCTAACACAACTCGCCGAAGCCGACTCCAAATCAAGTCGACTCGCTAACGTATTAACGTCTAGCTCAACCTTCTACTAAACAGCAGCCTGAGTCTGCTCACCTACGACCTACGGTCGCCTAGAACTTCTTAACTGAGAAACACATCAACTCGAATCAAGAGTTCATCATTCTAATTAACTACGTTCTATCTTCCGCGACAACGAAGCATACATCGCGAGGATACGAACACTTGTATCTCATGACTTGCTCGCAAAAGGAGCGGACGGCGAGATACTCCTGGTGCCCCCTCAACATGGCGTTGACAATCGTCGAGGGGGCCAAACTCTCACCTATGGCGAGCTGCAGTACACGGCGCTGATCTGCCCATGCTGGGCAGAATTCCAACGTGTGCTGCGCCGTGTCCTGTCCTTCCCGGCACTGGTGACAGACGTCGGTCACCTCCCGTTGAATCCTTAGCAGGTACTGACCGAACGCTCCATGTCCGGTCAGCAACTGCGACATCCCAAATGTAAGCGGTAGTCCGCCACGATTCCTCCAGGCCTCCCAGTTCGGTAGGACCGCTCCAACGGCCCGACTAGGACGCACAGTCTCCTCGGTGGCAAGCTGGATGCGCCACTGTTCCCAAGTCTCCAATCTTGTTTCTTCCCGGACGTCGAGGGCGGACCGGCCGGCGGAGGGCGTATCCCCGGCCGAGCACATGCCCCGCAGGTGATGATACACCCGTCGGAGCGCCAGGGCCTGCTACTCGATCGGAGGAGACGCCGCCAGCGCGGTCGCCGACGCGTAGGATATGGTCCGATATCCTCTGACGATACGGATGGAGGTCGTCCTTTGCAGCTTTCTTACCAGCACCAGGCTGCGGCGATTCCTTGGCAGGTCTTCCGCCCACACCGGGGCCCCGTACAGGACCCTGGATCGAACCACTCCCTCGTACAGTCGACGAACCGCGACTCGTGCCCCGCCGATGTTCGGTAAGAGGCCGTACAAGGCGTTGGCTGCGGCCGATACTTTGGGGACCAGCAGTTCGAAGTGCGGCCCGAACGTCCA